>JAOPHQ010003982.1:380000-400000 GCA_030340625.1 Merluccius polli
CCAGAGCAGGTATTAAACGCTGTCATGTCTGAGCTCTCTCTCTCTCTCTCTCTCTCTCTCGCTCTCTCTCTCTCTCTCTCTCTCTCTCTCTCTCACTCTCTCTCTCTCTCTCGTGTGTGTGTGTGTGTGTGTGTGTGTGTGTGTGTGTGTGTGTGGTGACAGCTGATTCATCATGTGTGCCTCCATTACCCCGATGCACCAGAGGTGTGCAGCCTCACCCAGCCCCAGAGTCTAACCAGTCTGACTGAATCAGGCCAGGTGCTGGGGCTTAAAACCAGCTATCAACCACACACACACTCCACAGTATATAGCCTACGATCTGTTTTTGTCCGTGTGTTAACTTGGGAACCGTTAGAAGTGGTTGCTCACCGGTTGTTGGCGAAGGCGTATTTGTTGATGGTCTCTATGACGGACCTGAAGGGGATCTTGGAGGTCAGGGTGTACCCGTGCTGGACCACCGGGTCTCCGTCTGGACCGTCCCAACAGTCCACTACACAGACAGGAGGAGTCATCATCAATAAACCATAGCGATATATCATCATATCATGAAGAGCTAATATAGCCCTTATTATATTTCATCGCCCTGGGGTGTGAATGTGTATGGGTGCATTGGGTGCATGCGTGTGGAGAGATGGAGAGATGGAGAGATGGAGAGAGAGAGAGAGAGAGAGAGAGAGAGAGAGAGAGAGAGAGAGAGAGAGAGAGAGAGAGAGAGTGCAAGTCGATCAACTGACAAACACACAGGCAGATTGACTGATTGACCGACAGACGGACAGACAGACAGACAGACAGACAGACAGACAGACAGACTGATTGACTGACCTTATGACTGACAGATCAGACAGACAGACAGATATAGACAGACAGTATGGCAGAAATGTACTATGTTTAAAAGAAAGTATACTCATTATCTTGCCTGTATGCTATATGAATGAAAATAAGTGTGGAGAAATACAGAGAATCACAGATGGGTGACTCTTATATATAAACCTCAGATCTTTAGTTCCCCAAATATGGTCAGACTCTCAGGGCTCCCCCTGAGTACAGATGGTACGTTCCACAGAAGTGTTGTTATTGGGGTTTGCACCCCCTGCTCAGGAAGTCAATCCAGGCTATTATCTTTGAGTCCTCTCCACACTCGTGAGAGCACAGGCGTGACAACTGAGCTGGAACATCTGACTCCTTGACCAACCCCTGGGGTGGCCAGAAGAGGCATAATAAGTGTCTGACAGAAAAGGCATGTTTATTGCCACAGTGATCGTGTGATCCCTCAAAGTTGTTGATTGCACAGCAAGACACATTACCATCCTTGGGACAGGGATATCTCTTGTAATCTATATTTGAAACACTATGGCGCCTTTATGCCATTCTGTACCTTCCCCTTTGTCTCCCGGCCAGAGTGGAGGTCAACTGATAACCCTGTGACACACTCTCCTTGTACTCTACTTATGTTTTCATCCATTGTTGAACTTTGATAATACATGCTTTATCGCGGTATTCCTCAGCTATATATGTAGTTAGAGGGATTACGTGTTTTATCCAAGTATACTTGTTTAAATTGTGCATGTCTTAGAAGTGACCTTTAATGTGTTTATCCATGAGGTCATTTATTGTTTGAGTGGAAGTGATTTTCATTGTGCTCATCCATGTTGCTACACACATCTTTATGTTGACTCATATATTTGGTACAGGTATATTTGTTTTCTTTGACTTGTTACTTTACTCAATATTGGTATTTGGTATTTATTGTGTAAAACTACCTCTTATGTCAATTCTCTATTTATCTGTATAGCGTAATGGTATGTCCAGCTGGTGGGGAGCTGGGGAAAGCACCACAGGGGAGGTGCCAGATCTTTAGGACCAAATAGTAAACCATGCATAGGTTGTTGTGATTGGTTAGTGCATGGAGGAGGAAACCACAAAGGGAGCTAATAAAACGTGAAGTCTGAGCCAAGAATATCAGTTCTTTGCAAACCAACTCGGCCTTTGATATTAGTTGTTTACAAGTGATAATAAAAGTCTTGAAACTTGGTCTTTCTCGATCTCTCTTATTGTGTTAAAGTGTGGTTTATCCACGGCAACTGACAGACAGACAGATCGACAAACAGATATAGATAGACAGACAGACAGACGTGACAGATAGATCAACAGACTTACACAGATATACATACAGACATATTGACTGACACACTATACTGTATACAAGGTTACCTTCCACGCAGCGGCAGCCTGACTGCAGCACCCAGGCATACATGTCTGTCTTGGAGTGGGACAGCAGCTGGTCTCCTGTCAGGTAGGTGTTGTGGGACGAGGCGATGAAGTAGTTACACAGGGGCTGCTCCATGTCCTGGTTCACCTCGTGGTGCAGCGGGTTGAACACATCGCAGGCCGGGCTGCGCATGAAGCTGGTGAAACCTGCCAGGAACACAACCCAAATGCACTCTTTACTCAATTCTGATTGGTCAATTACGCCATACTATGGCCTCTTATTTCTGGATAGCAGGCCGCTGCTATGAATAACAGACTGTTGCTACGGACGCTATTTCCAAACCGTAGAATCTCATCTTTTTAGCCGAAGCAATTAAAACCATTTTTAAATCAATAAAATATTTCATTGTAGTTATACTTTGTGTCAATTTTTGTATTTCTTTAGTAAGTAGCCGTGTAATAGGCGGGATAAGGGTAGATCAATGTACATTATCCCTTACATATTATCCAAAACGAGTCACAAGGAGCAGGTAGGGTTTAGGCTTATTGCCCGATTTGAGATCAAACACAGTACCTTCCGGCTGGTAGTTACACCCAAGCCGCTACATTATCCTGCCTCCTATTCAGTATGAAATTCTGTATGAAAAAATGATTTATAAGTCTTATTGTAACATATTTTTTGCTTTGGAAACACAGTTGCAGTTGTTTCTTTGTAATTTCTGCGTTTCAGACTCTTTTGTTTCTTTCTCTTGGATGTGGTTAGATAACAAGGCACTGGACCTGTTTTTGGGCCAGATATGTTGAGTATGTCAGAGAAACAGAACAGATGTCATGACTATTAGAGGGGGAGGAGAGGACCAGAGGCCAGACAAATCCCCTTGTGATACTTGTGTGTCTAGCCTTACACTCATCCCAACAGGAGAAGCCCCTGGTGCAACAAAGGACTTAGCAATGATATATATATCATAATAATACTTCCCTTTGTTTTTACTTTGCTTGGAAACTTTGTGGTTCTGAAAAATGCCATTTGCAGTGGCCTCCATCGTTAGTGCCATTTCAATAAGCAGGTCATGCTCCAGAAATGCACGCGAGATAAGGCAAAGACAAAGACTGCCTTTAATAAGTCTTACAGCTAATATGTTACATAACGCCACAATGCCTAATCGATGCAATGGTGGAGTTTGAATTCGCTGACCACGTATGTATTTACGGACATTTATGGAAAGGGTAAAAGAGGGATAGAGAGAGAGGGAAGAGAGGACTCTTTCATCCAAAGTGGAGGGTGAACAAACAAGGGATGAATGCAAAGAGCAAGAGGATGGGTAAGAGGATGAGGATCTGCAGCAGTGGAGAGAGAGAGACGAAGATCAAGAGGAAGACTTTGAAGATTGCAGTAGAAAAATAATCTTGACAAATCTCTCTCTCTCTCTCTCTCTCTCTCTCTCTCTCTCTCTCTCTCTCTCTCTCTCTCTCTCTCTCTCTCTCTCTCTCCTGGCCCCATTTTCCAATGCTCTCATGCTAACCATTCTACCCACCATCTCATTTCTCTGCTCTCAGGGCTGTGAAACATAATAATAATAATAATGATAATCTGACACTTAGAGGGAGTAGTCACAGCAGTCACAAACATATATATATATATATATATATATATATATATATATATATATATATATATATATATATATATATATATATTGTCCCTAGGAAGGGGAAATGTGGATTTACAGTATAACTGTACAACCACCATCCAGGACCTACCCCTGTCCATACTTTTTCCTGGGATTCTCCAGTATTTTACCCTTTAAATATTTAAAAGTTGGCAGGTAACGTTGACGGTCGGCATAACCACCGGGCCTATTTTGATCTGCTTTCTTCATTCCCCTCCGATACAACAGGTGGCAGTATGTAAAATATTAGCTGTAACATCTAGTTACGCGACGTCATTCAAAAAAACGACACCTGTCAATAAAATAGAAGAAGAAGAAGAAGAAGAAGAAGAAGAAGAAGAAGAAGAAGAAGAAGAAGAAGAAGAAGAACAGCATGAGGGTTCAAGGATGGATGAACGTGAGAGGGATGTTCGTACCCTTGTCTCAATGTAAGCGGATAGTGGTAGGGGTGGTGGGATGGACCGGGCCGGGGCGCCGGAAAATGTCAGAAAAAATATCGAAAAAATCCGATATGACCTCGGTAACTCTTCATGTAGCCCAAACGAATATCCAAACCAAATATACAACCGCATGAATGCAGAAAAAATTGGAAGGAGACACCCGGTGCTCCCGAAATATGATGTCAAGATCATTTAGTGTGCAGTAATCATGCCTATTCCTATCAAAGCTTTAATAAAAGTGAATCATTTGCAATGATGGAGAAGAGGGTAGGCGGAAGCGGAGATGAGACGCAAGATCTGACAGTGAAAGAAATTACGATAAAGGAGAGGATCCTACCGTCGATGCCCAAGAGGCCCTTTTGTTTGTACTCGGCCGATTCCTCAAACTTATCGATGATGTCGGCGCAGTACTCTGGAGTCACAGCGGTCATCTGCACAGAAGAAACCATTCAGGACCCCTGGCCTCCAAAGGGAAGTGGACGCACATTCAAACTCTATAACTCGCAATCATGGTGTCAATTTCATGGAGGTGACGGTGACATTGAAGATGTCACACAGGACCACAGGGTTTTATAACAGCAACGGCTTGGAAAATTGTCAGTGGTCTGAGTGATAGGAGTAGAGGAGGTAAATGGGGCAGGTTTAAAATAAAAAAAATAACACCACTTAACAAGTGGAAGAGGACCATGACATGACCTAAAAAAAAAAAGAAAGAGAAGAGGAAGAAGAGATGAGCGATGCCCACGAGACAAACCAATTTTAGGTGTGATAAATCTGCTTAGTGGAACTCATTCCTCTGGGGCCGCAGGCAGGAAGACCGTGAGTGACACTTAAAGCACTTAAACATAAAGTAAAGGAGCGTGTCAGGGGCGTCGACGCGGCTCCTTCACATCAATTATCCGATGAGCCCGTCTCCGGCGAACGGCAACCCCAAAGGGTCCACGCATACGCCATCGAGGATCCGAAAAGGTTAGGATCTCACCGGTTAATCTCATCAATATTTCTATTCGTATTCTGGTTAATTCGATTTTGCTAATCTATGAAATCAGGTAGAAAAACGATGTGCCACATATTGTGTTAAATAACAATGCGAACTGAAGGAGCAAAGTTGCTGTTGTTGTTGTTATTCAATGATTCACATTAAACATAATACGCGCCTTTCGGCGGACGCTTTTATCCAACGCGTCTTACAATAACACAAGCGCACACATTCTTAGCATGGGTTGCTGCAGTGGGGATTTGAACCCCTAACCCTGGCAGTGTTACAGTAATGCCATGCTCCACCAGTTGGGCCGCACAGACCCGCCAAAAACAAACCATTAGGGATGGGGGGAAAACAAAATCGTAAAACGCGGTTGTTTTCAACATCGCGATACACATCGTATCGGCGCTAAAAAAAATGAAAAATCGCTCGAAAATCACCCCCCCCCCCCCGAGCTGTCAGTCCTCCTGCTCTCTCCTCGCTGACCTTCTGCTCGTTGCGCAGGAAGACAGCCAGCTCCTCGGCCGTCAGGTGGTCCCTCCTGTCGCTGTACGCCATCATCAGCAGGAACAGGTCGCGTCTCAGTGACATCATCTTGTAGAACACAGAAAACTCCTCGTATGTCAGCGTGCCTTGCTGGTCGTCGGTGTCTGCCTCCTGCCGGGGGGGGGGGGGGGGGGGGCAGCACATTGGGAGGGATAAACAGTATTTTAAGCTTCATAAAATGCTTTTAGTATCACCAGTGAGTACTCTGTTAATGTCCCGGTGTGACCTCCCCTCCATCCCTTAGTTTGACCCGGGATTAATAGGCCTCAAGAGAACGCAGCTCTTTGCTGCTGCTGTTACAAATTCTTATGGGAACAGTAACAAAGCATACCAGATTGCAAGACTGAGAGTGGTGTGTGTGTGTGTGTGTGTGTGTGTGTGTGACAGGGGATGACTAACGAGAGACGAAAGGTCCTGGGTTCATTGCCCAATGTCCACCACCTATCCGCGGGTATTATTGAGCACAATATATCTAACCCGGCCGTACCTGCTCGACTGAGATGACAGCGACTGCTATATTACTGAACAGAACGGATATAATTTGTAGTTTGAAAACACACCATGTCACACCATCTTGTGCAACGACCCGTGATCAAATACAGATTGAGTTGTGACATGAAATCCCCCTTAACACCATGTATAAAGTAACTCTCTCCCCGCACTCCCTTTAGTCTTATCCACACACACAGGCACACACACATGCACCAACCCCGCCCAACCCAATGCTCATTTTATGTCTCCTTAATCGTCATCGTTATTATTTCTCAAGTGTTACCTGGGGACATTCAGAGCGTCCTTGTTTCCTTGAGAGGAGGACTCCTGCCTGCCACCGCGACACACTTCTCTGCATCTTCTCCCTTTCCCTTTCTGCGTTATCTCCTTCCTCATAACACTGGGCACTCAGGGGGTCCCAATTCCATTCCACACTAAATCCAATAATGCCAGCTAATGTAACCGTTACACTGCTGTGATGAGCTAGCTCCGGGGCAGCGCCGGATCAGGGACGTCTAGCCTCAACTAAGGGGGGGATGGTGAGGGTGGGTCGGTGCTGGGGGTGTGGAATTAGGGGCTCTATGGGAATTGCAATGCATACGAATCAAAACCTCGAAGCGTCTATTTTTAGCTGCTCCGAGGTTAGAGGATCGCCGAAATCAGCCTGGTCTTGGATTGAGCGACGGATCAATCGCCTCTATTCAAGTTAGACCTGATGCGTGAATGGTGGGTTACTGGCGGACACAGGAAGACACACACATTGACGAGGGCTGTGCCAGGTTAGCAGGCGGGTCATGGGGAGCAGAGTGACAATCTCAGACCTACTACCGGCTGAGGCCGGCCATTGTTTCGCATGCTAGGCATTCAAATATGTTGTACTGTTGTATTGTTCTGTTGGAAGAGCCCGACGCAGCACAACAGCATAGAACAACGATATGAATGTCTGCAAAGCCATCGTGAGCTGACGTTTGGCAGACATACACAACATACAAGTCCTCATCAATACGTGCTGTAGCCATTCAATATAAAGATTTATATTCAACACAATGGAATTTCAGACCAGACTCATTGGTTAGTTTTAGACTGGACTTTTTACTGGACATTTTAGACATTTTTTTTAACATGCACTTGTTTGTTGTCTTGTACTTGGGATCTCACTGACCTGAAACATTTGCTTAACCTTCCTGCGAGGCAGGTTGACGTTCAGCTTGTGGAGCAGCTGGTAGATCTCCTCGATATTCAGGAGACCATCTCCGTTCTTGTCTGCTTCCTCGAACGTCTGCTTCATCCACGTCACAAACACCGGTTAAGGACAATGTCCAGTGTGTGTGTGTGTGTGTGTGTGTGTGTGTGTACTCATCAATTCTGTATGTGTGTCCAAGGATATTGGTTATACTGTATGTTGCCTTTTGACTAGTTGGGACTATTTGTTGCGTGTGTGTGTGTGTGTGTGTGTGTGTGTGTGTGTGCGCGCGCGGGTACGTCAGAAGGATATTGGTCGTGGGTGCGTTGCCGTCTTGCCAGGGAGTCCTCATCGCTGATGCCGGCCATCAGGTAGCGCAGGCCGGTCACCCAGGTCCGGGCCTCGTCGGCGTTGGAGGTGACCAGGTCCAGGGACTCCATGTGGTTGCCGTGGTACACCGTGAAGCAGCAGGCCGGCTCGAAACCGCCCTCCGCGTGCCGGTGGAAGATGTCGGATTGATGGCCCTCCGTCACTTTGTAGAGCGAATCAATGGTGACTAGCACAGCAGGAAGCAGGAGGAGAAGGTGGGGGGGGGGGGGGGGGGGAGAAGGGGGGGTGGGAGGAGAAGGGGGGGAAGAGGAGGAGAGTACAGGGAAAGCACACAGTATCGAGTACAAATTCAGAAATTCAGAAATGTCTCTCCATCCATCTGTCTCTCCATCCATCTATCCATCTATCCATCCATCCATCCATCCATCCATCTATCTATCTCTCTAGCTCTGTTCATGTCTAATTGAATGTATCTATTCTATCTATTTTAATCTATTTTAGCTTTGACAAACGCATACAGCCACACACTGAATCAAACTTGTCTACATATATTAAAGAGACCTGCGGCACAGATCTCATCCAACACACACACGCACAAACACACACACACACACACATGCACGCGAGCATGGACAACAGTGGGTCCGTTTATCTTCATCACGGTGTCAGTGGAGGACAGCTAAGAGGCTTATCTTGTGTCTAAAGTGCACAGACAGATACAGGATCACACACAGATGCTAGCGTCGCTCAGAGTCAGGGTGAAAGCCACAGTGGGGGGAGAACAATAACTGGGGGATAAAGTGATAAACAACAATGATGAATTGGAGGGAGCAGTGAACGCTGTGATAATAACTAATCTGTCCCTAACCCGCAGCACAGGACAGTAGAAATGCAATCCGAAACACAGAGCTGAGATAGACAATAAAAAAACCAGGGGGGAAATAAGTGAAACACAATTAGAGATGCCAGAAAAATAACGGGTAAACGTGAGGACATGGCCGCCGCTACAAACATGGGCAGACGAAGCAATACGTTAAGGCAACAGAGGAAGAATTAGACAAAACCAAGAAAAACAGAGAGGGATGGAGAAAATGCTAAAATGGACAACGATGCGATGTCAAATCATCAACACACAACCTGTATGAAGTAACGGTCTCTCTCCTGACCCCACCCCTCCACCACCCCTCTCCCCCCCCCCCAGTCCCTTGGGTCATATTCACTTACTTTTGGCCTTCTCGCTCTTGCGCGACGGCTTCCAGCGGATGCAGGAGCGATGCTCGTCCAGGTAGAAGAGTCGCAGCAGCCCCTTGGATCCCGCCTTCAGCTTCACCATCTGCGTCCCCGACTGCATCACGCTCATGCATCGCTCCACTGCAGAACGGGACACGCACACCGACATACAGACACACACACACACACACAGACACACAGACAGGTCAGCGGAGAGATTTATAAAAGCGAGGAGGAGGCTGCAGGAACCGGACTTTGCATCTCGTCTTCCAGTGCCAAGAGGCGGAATCAATGAAGTCACTGTGTGACACAATGAGGCTCAACAGTCACCGGTGGACTGGGGACGCGGCCCAAAGTTACCACAGGGCTTCGACTGTTGTGGACGGACAGAGAGAGAGAGAGAGAGAGAGAGAGAGAGAGACACACACACACACACACACACACAAAGACTTTTTTTTTGGCTAGCCGACACACCTGACAGCAACGTTACTGAGAGGGGGAATCTCTCTCTCTCTCTGTCTCTCTCTCTCTGTGTCTCTCTCTCTGTCTCTCTCTCTCTCTCTCTCTCTCTCTCTGTCTCTCTCTCTGTCTCTCTCTCTGTCTCTCTGTCTCTCTGTCTCTCTCTCTCTCTCTCTGTCTCTCTCTCTCTCTCTCCCTCTCTCCCCCTCTCTTCTGAGGAAGGAACAGTCTGTGCAGGAGGGAAAGCCGAGGTGGGACGCTGAGGCAGGGGGAGCCCAGATCTGACGGCCCTTCACTGGCCTTGAAATCCAGAAATCCAGAATCCTCAACCATGGACGCCTCAACCATGCAAGGGGGACTCGGGACTCGGGATTGAATTTTTATTTTTTTCCATTTGGAAAAAAAAAAAGTTTGCCTGCCAACACTTGACACCAGTGAAGATTCACTGTGAAATAGAGAGGGGAATGAAAATGACACTTGGCTATGTAGCTTTGGTCTTGGTGTGTTTAATTGGTTGATGGTCTGGCGGTGTCCAACGTTGGAGAGGATCAAAGCTTAACTTCAAACTTCCTCCATCTTTGTTGTGACAGATGGCGCCAGACAGCAGAGAGACAGCTTCCTGTCCTCATTAAAGTATAATGTGTGTGTGTGTGCGTGTGTGTGCGTGTGTGCGCATACGTGTGTGTGCTTTAATTACACTAAATGAATACACGCCCGCATTTGCCATTAATTTGATTTTAGCCATTTCGCATTCATGCATTTACATGCATGCATGTCCCACCGAGTGTAGCTTAATCTGCCAGGAGATGTCATTACTTCATATGATTTTATGCTATTCAAAATAGGCACCTTGGTGCATAACAAAAGGAAATATTCCACTCATGTGAATAATCATCCATCACCTCACAGTAGGGGGGGGTGATCGCGAAGCTGAAAAGACATAATGAGATGAAAATGTATGCTTCGCTGTTACACTCTTATACCCTACTTTCATACTCTGCTTTCTGTGACTGCCTTGATACACAATGGTGAATTTAGGTTTGTAGCAAAGTGGAACTAAATGTGCATAATAATGTGTTTTCCTTCCCGAGGCTCGCACATTTTACCACAAACAGCCGTCCCCAACAAGGCATCGCTCGCTATCCAGTATGTCTAAACGGCTAGATGGCTTTATGCTTTGTAGCGCGGGTCCACTGAGACATAACAGCGCACATACTGGGCTATGGAAATGCTACAGAGTCATTGTAATGCAAACACAGATAATGGGTTGTTATTATTAAGAAATATGGACCGAATGAAAGGAAATGAGCCGTGTAATACATTGAATTAAATCAAGAGGTCAACAGGCGGAGAAGGAGGAGGAGGAGGAGGAGGAGGAGGAGGAGGAGGAGGAGGAGGAGGAGGAGGAGGAGGAGGAGGAGGAGGAGGAGGAGGAGGAGGGAGAAGAAGACACTTGACAGCACACTTCCGAGTTTTTAATCATGATATTTTTGTTTGTGTCACAATAAAAGGAACATTGCTGCATTTCACAGCTATGTCTGCTTCGTCCTTTACACGCACACCCCCACACGCACACACACACACACACACGCGCGCGCGCGCACACACACAGACACACACGCACACATCTGCGGCCCGCTCTAACAATAGAGGCGCTAATGGCTATGATAGCCAAACCACTTGTACAGTTTAAACAGCCAATTCTCATTAACAAGCTGTTAACGAGCTGACAAGTCCCATCATTAAGTGCGCCTCTGGGAATTACCTGCACCGAACTCTGGTCTGGAAATACAGCGCAGGAATGGAGGAGACAGGCCTCCGATCACAACTTCCCCTGTGGTGTGCTTTAGTTATACACCTGGGGGGGGGGGGATGCTGGAGCTGGTTGTTATGACCACCGATAAAGTTAAGCCCCTTGAGACTGTCACTGTGATTAAGGGCTATACAAATAAAATTGAGTTGACCTTGATTGACTTGACCAATGGCATCTGCTGCCAATGAAGGCGCCTGAAAACCAGTTTCTAGCAACGGAAACAGCGACAACAAACAACTCAATGTCTCTTCATCGCCAATACAATGAATCATTGTATTGTGGAGACAGAATGCTCCTTTCTCTTGTGTAGACTTTGTTGTTGTTACATAATGCAATGTGATATGCACATAATTGACTGAATTGTTCTGATGGAGATACATATATATATATATATATCTCCCCAATCTGAATGGGCTGAAGGACATAAGTCACATGCAGTGACGCTGGGACTATTCCAGTAGTCTGCTAAAGCATGCCTGTGAGTTTTTAATACAAATGGAGACAAAAATCCATCTCTGTTGTGAGACCAGTCAGGACTCGGGGTGAGCGTCCGTGAAACACATGTTGTAATTAGCAAGCGTGAGGTCAGATGTTATCAGGAGTGGACACGCCTATTCGATGAGCCGAACCGAAGGTCACGTCGGGGAGTACACTTCTTCTTTCGTGCTCGGGTTTGTGCGTGTCAAGAGGACAGCTTTAACAAGTGCTTTAAATGTCAGCGGATTGAGCCGTGGCAACGTTGCTGTAATGTGAAGGGGAACAAATGCATCCGATTGATTTCCCGAATCTTCCCAGACATTGATCATCCGAAATGGATTAGATGATGTGTATGTTCGTATATGCTTTGGAAATGAATAAATATAGTGATAGTGTACTCAGCATGGCTCAAAGTGTACATCTCCAGCAGGACAACCACACAAGCGATATTGTGACGCCTCTCCATCAACACATGAATGATTAAATGCGTTTTTATTATTTATTAGTCGATACTTCAATCTGAGTTTTTTTTGGTTGAGAGTTTTGAGTTGAACATGTATTTATATATATATATATATATATATATATATATACAGTATATACAGTAAACACTATGTTTGACTACTTGAAATGATGTGTTTTGATGATGATGCTCATGCTTCACGTCGATCATATTCATGCTTCTGTGAGCATGTCACCTCTAATTGGGTCTTTGTTCGTTGGGTCTGTCTCAAAACAGAGAGAGAGAGGATGTAAAACGAACGCATCAGACAAGGTATAAAATAAAAAAATAAACTGTATTATGAATAAATATTAATTCTTCCCAGATAAACAATTGCTGTCATTCCAAAACAAATCCAGGCAAAGGCGAGAACAATACAGTTTGTCCTAGAGACTCTTCGTCTTGTCTGTACATGTCAAAATCTTCTCCTAAACCGACGCTGTCTTGCAGCTAAAACCATAGCCTAACTTATTTTCTCCCTTCTTCTCCTCTTACCATCAGTGGCTTCCCTGACTCTCGTAGGCATCTTGCTGAAGGATGCCTACAGGTAGGCCTTGGACATCGGGGATCGAACCCGGTACCGTTCTCCTCTGAGACGAGCCCCCTAGCCACAACTACGCTATCCTAACCGATCATATAACTAGCTTGCCTGTTACCTGTATTTTGGTATGGAAGCTCAAAGCTAGTAGAGCAATGATGGAGAGGAGCAAGGTCAGTATGCTGGTTGTACTGGGGAGCAGAGAGATGCCCTCATGCTAGAAATATTCATACTGAAATGTTTCAAATGACCAAACGACCTTTAGATGATCACGCACACCATTTCTCATTTCCCATCCTTTCATTCTCTATTTCATTCAACTCTTATTCTGGGCTGACCAGAACAATTTAAACTAACGCTATAATATTCGTCTAGCGTTAATGGCTTTACGTGAAGCAACACAAAGCCATTAAAGCTGTGCCATCCATACGCTCTTCAGAACGAACCAACTCATTTCCTCTCACTGTTGCTCCAAGGCACCGAATCAGTCTTCTGTTGTTCACATGTGAACCGTTTCCTGCACCTCATAAACCCCACGCTAAACTCTGCGCTTGTTAAAGGAAAGAAAACGACATCTCTGACTTATCCACTGATTTTAAATTGCCAATGAAGCAAAAGTACCCAGCTCCCTCATTCACAATATAATACGGGTGTAACTTTGTGTTTGGATGTATAGAGAAATGCTAATCATAACAAACCAATGTGTGTGTGTGTGTGTGTGTGCGTGTGTGCGTGCGTGCGTGCGTGTGTGTGTGCAAACACGTGTGTCGGCCTGTCGGCCTTCAGCAGACAGACAGAGAGAGAGAGCGCACATCAAAGTAATAGTCAAATACACAGAGACACGCGTCTCTGTGATAAGCAAATGAACGAAGTGCTCAGATCTGTACAGCTGAGCTCAGAACACAACCGTAACACATGTAACACAGAGCACCTGGCTAGCTCCATCACCATCACCACCATCACCACCACCATCGCCACCACCATCCCCATCAAAATCATCACTACCGCCCGGGCGGTTAAACGTCCTTATCTTCAGTCTTATCGTCTTCATTAAACTTAGGGTTTGTGGTCATCGGGGTCCGACCCCTCCATGAGTGACAGTGACACTATAGAAGAGGCACGACGTTATGGTTGGTTTGAAGTTAATTATCAGAAATGACCACCTCATGACTCGGTGATGATTTATTTATAACTACAAAATCCATATTCAGCAACATCTGCCTCCTCCTTCATGAAGTATTCATGCAGCGAGCGGTGCGACCACACCAGAACAGAACCAAATTAAATGTGTAATTGAACGTAGGGATTTAGAAACGCTGACACCCAGGGGTTCCTCATTGTTCATCTGTCATCTGTTGTCTCTCTCTATCGATTTGTGGCGCACAGGGCAAGTTAAATATGCAAAGCAAGGGATGCTAATTAGACTTGGTTTGGTTTGACACGATTATCCAAACGGTCCATGGCGCCGTAACGCAGCACGAATTACGCAACATCTGCAACAATTCTTGCAATATTCATCACAAGAAATTTCCATCTGGATTCTGGCAATCGATATAAAATGTAACTCCATCGATAGGCCTGCCTATAGTTGGCCACACGAGCAATTTTGCAAGCGTGGAGATCTTCTGTCTAGTGTGGCTACACATTAAATAACAATAGCACTGCACAGCAGGTTCAGACTTATTATCAGTGTGTTATACAATCACCCAGGGGACGCTCGAATACATAATCATGAGCCGCTTCCTTCTGCCACGTTAAAAATAGAGCGAGCAGTGTTGATGTTGCTCCAGACACGCAAGCGTAAAGGGTTGTAAAATGGCTCACACTCACAACGAGAGTTTGGATGTGAGGAGGACGACGGCGGCGGCGGCGGCGGCGGAGAGCCAAAAAAAAGTGAGAGACGAAGAACAGAATTATTCAGGCAACATTCGGAAAATCACATACTTGGGGGGGAAAAATGTGTTCCACTTCTACACAATCGAGTGCGGAAACGAAAAAACGCTTGTTTACTCCATACTCACCTGTCTGGATGATCCTGCATTTCTGCGGGACGGCCACACTGCCCCACACATGGTAGACATTATGGGCTATGAGCGTTGCCCCGGTTGCCACGGACGATTTCTCAGACGGCGCGCAGGTATAGGTGGATCTCCCTCCGTGGCGCGAGTGCGTGTTGAAAAACGGAGAACAGAAGACCGCCATCTTCTCTGAACTTACACCGGGTCAGCGACGCGACCTGTACGCTTATAACTCATCTCTCAACCAGTAGCTCCGCTGGACCGACCGACATCAGGTTGAAAGTAAACTCCACATTCATCTCAGATTACCAAGACCACATCAGATCAAATCAATAGCTCGTCCCGACCTTCCGTGTGATCTGGAGCGGCACCTTCATCTGAACGTTGCATGTCTTGCACGCCCACGCACACGCGCGCACACACAGACACACATACACACACACATGCAAACACACACACACACACACTACCTTTCTCCCAATCATCTGTTCTCCACCCCTCCGTCTCTCGTCTGTGTCATCTACCTTTCTGAGGCTCCTTTGAACATTTGAACAGCTGTGTGTGTGTGTGTGTGTGTGTGTGTGTGTGTGTGTGTGTGTGTGTGTGTGTGTGTGTGTGTGTGTGTGTGTGTGCCTGCGTGTGTGCATGCATGCATGCGTGTGTGTGTGTGTGTGTGTGTGTGTTGTGGTACAGGTATTGTTGTTTGGACAGTGATTATGGAGCAGAGAGTGCAGCAGATGTCTCTCTATGTATCTCTGTTCTTTCAGGTCAGCGGTAGGGATAGGATAAGAGCAATGACATAACACTCACGGTAATGCAAAAGTGTGATTTAATGGCCTGACATCTGTGTGTGCATTCATGTGTGTTTGTGTGTGTGTGTGTGTGTGTGTGTGTGTGTGTGTGTGTGTGTGTGTGCATGCAGTCAGCTAAATACACCACATTATTGTTAAGGACCCCCAAAGGCGTAAAGAAAGACATACTGATGAAAACATTAATAAGCAACAATTGTAATTTTGATTCCTCCCCCTGGCTGCAGAGGTCAATGTTTGTAGTGAAAGCTGTATGCCTTTTACTACATGTTATTGCTTTATTATGTTAATCATATATCCACTAGCAAACCAAATGCCCTTAAAAAGCAAACAACATGTCCTTAAAATGTGTATTTTATCACAAATGTTTCTCATGCAAATGCTGAATATCTATCCTACACTACATTCAGGTCTTTTCTTCGCAATACGGTTCAGGCTTCAGTATCACCCATGCGGTAGATCTCCTATTATTACAGATTACATCTGAATAAAAAAAACCTGCAAACGCAAAGTGCATAATCCCATCATCAGCCTTGGTGTTTGTCTCTCTCTCTCTCTCTCTCTCTCTCTCTCTCTCTCTCTCTCTCTCTCTCTCTCTCTCTCTCTCTCTCTCTCTCTCTATCTATCCCCCTCACTCTCTCTCATCATTTCAATCTCTCTCCCTCTCACTGTCTCTCAGCATTTCAGTCTCTCTCTCTCTCTCTCTCTGTCGCTCTCTCTCTCTCTCTCTCTCTCTGTCTCTCTCTGTCTCTCTCTCTCCCGCTCTCTCTCATCATTTCAGTGTCATGCTCCCAGGAATCTCGGCAGCTTATGAAATTAAATGAGTCAGGGAGAGTGGGATCAGTGTAGGGTGCGTAACCTGTAATGTGTTACAGGTTACACACCCAGACAGACAGAGGCAGGGCAGGCTGGAGCAATGATAGTCTAGTGGTCTACTGCTTCGCTGAACCTCGGCCGTCCTTTACAGTAAAGGTGCTGTAATTGAATGTGATTGACAGGCAAGACAGATTCCCCCGAACCAATCATGGAAGAGATGCCCTGATTGGTCAGAAATGAGCCGGGAGCAGGTCTAAAAATCATACAGCGGTAGGCGTAGTCAACTGGAAGCAGATACTCTCACTCTAACGAATTTCACTCACTAATAGCTGACGGATTAGCTGAACAAATTACACTCAAATAATATTTTTTAAATGTTACCTACAGAAACTTCAATTGAAAAGAGTAGAGGAAATAACGCTTAAATGTCTTCGCGTTCCTTCCTGCGTCCCCCCATGCTATGTTAGAAAGACAATTCAGCCGTTTTATGTTGTCAAATGAAAGGACACGATAAACAGAACTATAAGTGCACACATAACACAGACAACACACACACACACACACAAATACACACACTTATCTGCCAGACAGCATGTCTAATTAATAGTGTTCACACCAGTACTCCACTGGGCTATTCTGCGAAGACAGAGGAGTCAACAGAAGGGAAATAAGCACGAGACAACGGCCTCTCCACTGTGGCTCCCACACACACACACACACACACACACACACACACACCCCGAAAGCACTCACATCAAAGGAGAGAGGGGAGGAGGGCTGTGTGTGTGTGTGTGTGTGTGTGTGTGTGTGTGTGTGTGTGCGCATGTGTGTGTGCGAGCAAATGCCCAGCTTACTGTCTCTCCCTGCCTCGACTACTCTGGATCCCAGAGGCCCTGATGTCAACCGACTCGCAGAAGAAGAAAGCCGTGCGTTCCTGCTGCCTGTACTGTTGCAATATACAAAGCAACCGCGGACATATTGAGCAGTGAGCGCAGCGTACGGAGGTCGCCAAAGGGGTAGGGAATAAAAAAAAAAGTGTACATTTTTCCCCCCCCCAAACGCAGTGTCAATATTCACACGGGCGTCCGGCTGTCTCTGGGTGATAGCTTTGATTGCTCGCTCCCGTGACACTTCTTAGGCATGAGCAAATACAAACTGCCATCCGTGTCCAAGTTCAAACAGACAGTCAGGAAAACCTGTCGTCTGGAACATGTGACCGGATATCAAATCAGCTCTCCGAAATGAGCTGATTACCTCAACACCTCGATGATTGATTGGTACCGAAAGGAGGCGGATTAAATGAGAGGAGAGTGGAGGAGATACAAGGAGAGGAGAGGGTGGGAGAGGAGATTGTGGGAGAGGACAGAGAATGGGGAGGAGAGGAGAGGAGAGGAGGAAAGGAGAGGGGGTGAGAGGAGTGGAGTGGAGAGGAAAGGAGGAAAGGAGGAAAGGAGAGGGTGTTTAGAGGAATGGAGAGGAGAGGAGAAAATGAGAGGGGGTGAGAAGAGTGGAGTGGAGAGGAGAGGAGAGGAGGAAAGGACGAAAGGAGAGGGGGTTTAGAGGAATGGAGAGGAGAGGAGGAGAGGAGGAAATGAGAGGGGGTGAGAGGAGAGGAGAGGAGAGGAGAGGAGAGGAGAGGAGAGGAGAGGAGAGGAGAGGAGAGGAGAGGAGGAGAGGGGGTTTAGAGGAATGGAGAGGAGAGGAGAGGAGAGGAGAGGAGAGGAGAGGAGAGGAGAGGAGAGGAGAGGAGAGGGTAAATTATTTTCCACCCCTGCTGTCAGCAGGCTTTTCCGCCCTGGAGTGATAGAGTAAAAGAGACATAGAGAGAAAACAGGGTGAGAGAGAGAGAGAGGGAGAGAGAGAGAGAGGGGGAGAGAGAGAGAGAGAGAGAGAGAGAGAGAGAGAGAGAGCGAGAGAGAGAGAGAGCGAGGGAGGACGTGCTGAGATTAATCATTATCAGAGCAGGGAAAACAGACATCTTATATGAAACCCATTGCCTGCGTGTGGAGGCAGGAGATTAGCTGCCATGCTCCTTACTTTCCCTCGCTGCCATGTTGTGGGTGTGTGTGTCTCTCTCTCTCTCTGTCTCTCTCTCTGTCTCTCTCTCTCTCTCCCTCTGTCTCTCTCTCTCTCTCCTTCCCTCCCTATCTCTGTACTTATTTATCTGTGCCTCCTTCCAGCCCGTTGGGGTTCTCACGTTGTTGCACAAAGTCTTCACTTTAGGTCCCGGGTGTTGGTGAAATGTGAAAACATCATCACTGAAGGCTTCATCTAAATGCCGGGAATAAAGAGAGAGCTTCACAGCACCGCCACACCTTTGGCAGCGCCGCCTCGGTGGGGGTGTGGAGTGACATGCTGAAAGCTGTAGCTTTCAAAGGGCTTCAGCTGCACCACTATAACACCAACCATAGCCTACAGCAACACAAGCATATGTGTGTATATATATATATATATATATATATATATATATATATATATATATATATATATATATATATATATATATATTGATATTGATATTGATATTGATGTTTATTGATATATATATATATATATATAGATATATCTTACCATGTGCTCCTGCGTTACATTGTTCAGTTGCGTATAGCAATTCCCGATGAATTGTGGTACAGATATTTTTATTGTTTTTTTGTTTGCTTTTTTTTTTTTTATAGTAATGACCATCAAACAAAACAAATCATGGCAACATTGCACAAGTGCGCTTCTGAATTCTCTCTGTTGCATATTCACACACACACACACACACACACACACACACACACACATACAAAAACACAGAAACACACACACACACACATACACACACACATACAAAAACACAGAAACACACACACACACACATACATACAAAAACACAGAAACACAGAAACACACACACACACACCTTTGCAGGTGCAGGGAGAGCAACGGGTGGGCTGTACACCGAGCAGACACTTGTCAGATCAGTGTGTGTGTGTGTGTGTGTGTGTGTGTGTGTGTGTGTGTGTGTGTGTGTGTGTATGTGGGTGTGTGTGTGGGGGGGACGGTTGTTTCTGCCCCCTGGCGTCAAGTCCAAAGGCTCAGCACCAGAGAGACGCGCTCCAAAAAACACCGACGACCCTCATCATCCCTCCCCCTCTCACCCATGTGATGATGGGGGAGACCCGCCGTGCCACATGGGGGGGGGGGGGGGGGGGGGGGAGGCTGGCAGGTGGACTATAAGCACATCAGCCCTTTCATGGTTTGTTTTTGTGTTTTTGTTAAGTTGAGTCTCTTTCTAACTACAGTATCGGAGAGAAACGAGCAATAAAACCCCGCGCGTCGTGCGGCGCGCCAAGCGGGGAGACAATTAGGAGACGGGTTTTCACGGGGGGAGACATCATCATCAGCACTGCGTGGTAATTGAGTGGGTGAAAAAAAACATTAAAAACAAACCATTAAAAGATAAAACACACACACACACACACACTGAGGCTGGCCCTACATG
>JAOPHQ010003982.1:405000-461068 GCA_030340625.1 Merluccius polli
TTTTACAGAGTAGTTACCGTGTAAGAGAGGTGGAACTGTACTGTAAAAGGAAGCGTGGTTTGTTTCAATGATATTACCATATACTTTCCTGGTAAAGATTATAATCCTCTACCACCCATTAGGGTGTGTAGTTTTGAACATGGTATCTGGCAAAAACTCCCATATCTCCCTGATAATTATCGGGGTGATATCAGAGTTTTACAGAGTAGTTACCTGTAAGAAAGGTGGAACTGCACTGTAAAAGGAAGCGTGGTTTGTTTCAATGATATTACTGTAGCTCCCAAGTAGTACACACGAGGCCAGAGGTCTTTGTTAGAAAACAGGATTTATTTTCCAGGTCGAACCAACCCGTGAGAACTGGGTTTAAAGAGAACAATAATTCAAATCAATAAATACAATTGACAATATGCAAATGTCCGTTTTTTCAGCAGCACAACAGGTGTTACATTTACACCAAAAACCACTACACACACCTCACATACAGTCCACAACTCAATATTAACCTGTAAATTTACAAACTTAACTTACATATACATATTCACCACTTTACGTCGTATGCAAATCCCCATCACGCACCAACCATGCAATGGAATGCAACACAATACAATCGTTCACGTTCTTCATAGACGTAAATAAAAGATAAACATGCCTCGTCCACTGCTAACTGCTTAAGGAGGGAATGTTCTTGTATGCTTCTTCCTTGTCCTTTATAGTTGTTCTACTTTAAGTGCCTTTAGCTTTTAACTTTAAATTATAGCTTATAGAACGTGCTGCCTCTTTCGCGCTGTTTGGCTAGGTGCGTTGCTAAAAGGTGTCGTATTCCGGCGGCAATTAGTTCCGCCCCAATGCCGGGAGGTCCGCCCCAGAAACGGGAGGTTAACAAATTAAACAAACTATACCAGGAAAGTACATGGTTACCATATACTTTCCTGGTATAGTTTGTTTAATTTGTTAACCTCCCGTTTTTTTTGTTCCTACTGTTTAGAATGGCATTGGGGCGGAACTAATTGCCGCCGGAATACGACACCTTTTAGCAACGCACCTAGCCAAACAGCGCGAAAGAGGCAGCACGTTCTATAAGCTATAATTTAAAGTTAAAAGCTAAAGGCACTTAAAGTAGAACAACTATAAAGGACAAGGAAGAAGCATACAAGAACATTCCCTCCTTAAGTAGTTAGCAGTGGACGAGGCATGTTTATCTTTTATTTACGTCTATGAAGAACGTGAACGATTGTGTTGCATTCCATTGCATGGTTGGTGCGTGATGGGGATTTGCATACGACGTAAAGTGGTGAATATGTATATGTAAGTTAAGTTTGTAAATTTACAGGTTAATATTGAGTTGTGGACTGTATGTGAGGTGTGTGTAGTGGTTTTTGGTGTAAATGTAACACCTGTTGTGCTGCTGAAAAAACGGACATTTGCATATTGTCAATTGTATTTATTGATTTGAATTATTGTTCTCTTTAAACCCAGTTCTCACGGGTTGGTTCGACCTGGAAAATAAATCCTGTTTTCTAACAACGACCTCTGGCCTCGTGTGTACTACTTGGGAGCTACAGTAATATCATTGAAACAAACCACGCTTACTTTTACAGTACAGTTCCACCTCTCTTACAGGTAACTACTCTGTAAAACTCTGATATCACCCCGATAATTATCAGGGAGATATGGGAGTTTTTGCCAGATACCATGTTCAAAACTACACACCCTAATGGGTGGTAGAGGATTATAATCTTTACCAGGAAAGTATATGGTAATATCATTGAAACAAACCACGCTTCCTTTTACAGTACAGTTCCACCTTTCTTACAAGGTAACTACTCTGTAAAACTCTGATATCACCCCGAAAATTACCCGATAATTATCAGGGAGATATGGGAGTTTTTGCCAGAGACCATGTTCAAAACTAGAGGAATATAATCTACAGTTACCAGGAAAGTATATGGTAATATCATTGAAACAAACCACGCTTCCTTTTACAGTACAGTTCCACCTTCCTTACAGGGTAATTCACAGGGTTTTACCTGATAATGTTTTGGAATTACATTTGTAATTACTGGGTAAATACCAGTTAATATCTGCATACATACATGGGGGTTATTGGGTAAATTGTAACTACTGGGTAATTAGAAAGTAATTACTTAGTAAATAGTTGCAAGTTATCAAGTAAATACTGGGTAATTACCAGGTAAATATCAGAGTCATTACTACCCTCACTGTCACTACACAGGTTGATTGGTAATACATAATCTATAATTCCTGGATAAATACCTGGTAGTTTTCAGTATATATCTAGTAAATACTGGGTAACTTGTTGGTATTTATCAGGTAAATACCAACAAGTTTTTGTTTATGTTTTTACCATATCAGGTAACTACCAGGTAAATAAGTGGTAGTTACCAGGTAAATATCAGGTAACTACCAGGTAAATAAGTGGTTGTTACCAGGTAAATATCAGGTAACTACCAGGTAAATAAGTGGTAGTTACCAGGTAAATATGTAATGTAAATACTTGGTAATTACCTGGTAAGTACTTGGTAATTAGAAGGTAATTACATTTAATTACCTGGTTATTACTTAGTAAATACATCTTATTACCAGGTAATTAGCTGGTAATTACCGTACTGTAAAAGGAAGGGTTACCTATATGTGTTAGGCGATTCATTGTTTTTAAAATAGGCTAGTTATCCTTTTCCTTAAAAAGACACATACAGCTTAATTTAAAGGTGTACATTTATTGTAACAATTATATATATATTATATATATATATATATATATATATATATATATATATATATATATATATATATATATATATATATATATACGAAACAATTACTGGGAAAAAGAAGGTACTGGCAGATACAAACAGAAGCAAGTACAGAAACACTCATGTCTTTGCTCTGTGTAACAAGAATTTCCCATTAGGGATCAATAGTCTTTCTGATTCTGATTACCAGGCTATACAGCACATATGTCAATATCAAGGCCCGCGGGCCTAATAAGGCCCGCCGCGACTTTTACACAGGCCCGGCAATACATTCTGACAATCAATCAAATTTGGCCCGTGCGCTTGTGTTTGAATGTACGTTTGTGACGATATAACATTGAAACGTAGGAGGCGCTGCAGCTCTGCTGCGCTCCACTGCTGCGCTAAACTCTCACTCTCACGCAGAGACAAACAACGTTAATAAGGTTGCAAGCTAGCAAAACAATGGCCAAAAAAAGAAAAGTGGACAATGAATACCGTCAATTCCAAGAGAGATGGGAAACAGAATATTTGTTTTGTGAATTTAATCAAAAGCCAATGTGTCTCGTATGTCAAGAGTCAGTGGCGGTTTTCAAAGAGTATAACCTTCGAAGGCATTTCGAAACGAAGCATCATGAGCTTTATGGGAACATGGAGGACATGGAGCGGCTTCAAAAAGTCAATGAATTAAAACGCAACCTGAAACAACAGCAAAACATGTTTATTCGGATCAAGAACCAGTCGGAGGGAGCTGTGAAGGCAAGCTTTATAATAGCGGAGGAAATAGCCAGAGCATGCAAGCCTTTCACAGAGGGAGAGTTTATTAAAAATTGCATTGATAAGGTATGCAATGTTGTATGCCCCGAAAAGAAGCAGGCGTTTGCGGATATCAGTCTCTCCCGAAACACCGTGGCTAGTCGGGTTGATGAGCTGGCCTCCGACTTACAAATCCAGCTAAAAGCTAAAGCCAAGGAATTTGTTTCATATTCGTTGGCTGCAGATGAGAGTACAGACAGGACGGACACTGCTCAGCTTTCCATATTCATCCGGGGGGTGGATGCTAAGTTTGCAGTCACTGAGGAACTTTTGGATTTAAAATCGATTCACGGGACAACTACTGGACGGGACATTTTCACAGAAGTGGAGCGGTGCATCAACGAGACAGAATTGCAGTGGGATAAACTCACTGGGCTGACAACGGATGGTGCACCTGCGATGTGCGGGGAGGTCCGTGGTTTGGTCGGATTGGTTCGAGAGAAGATGGGGCACACGGGAGGGAAATTGATAGCCTACCACTGCATCATCCACCAAGAGGCCCTCTGTGGAAAGGTTTTGGGCATGGGACATGTAATGACAGTTGTAACCAAAACGGTGAACTTCATTCGTTCACGGGGCTTGAATCACCGGCAATTTAGGGCACTCTTGGAGGAGTTAAACTCTGAGTGCGAGGATGTGCCATACCACACGGAGGTGCGCTGGTTGAGTCGGGGTAAAGTGTTGCGAAGATTTTATGATACCCGCGTTGAGATCGCTCGTTTCATGGAGAGCAAACAAAAGGTCATCCCCGAGCTTGAGGATGAAAAGTGGCTGAGCGACTTGGCGTTTATGTGTGACATAACGGAGCACCTCAATGTCCTGAATGTAAAACTCCAGGGCCGACAACAGCTGATCACTGAAATGCGAGACGCAGTAAAGGCGTTTCAAATGAAACTGCGTCTATGGGAGGGCCATATGCGCCAAGGCAACTTGGCTCACTTTCCTATTTGCCAGTCAGCCAATGACACAATCACCATCCCATTCCCGACTGAAGTGTATGCTGGCAAACTGAACACACTCAACGTGGAATTCAAACGGAGATTTTCTGATTTTGACGCACAGAAATTCAACCTTGATCTGTTCGCAAATCCATTTGCAATTGATGTTGACACTGCACCTGAGCACTTACAGTTGGAACTCATTGAATTGCAATGTAATGGTGCTCTGAAGACCCATTGCCATTCAGTTGGGGCTGCTGAGTTTGCCCCGCTACTCCCTGAATCAATGCCACAGCTTCGCCTTAACTCTGCACGCGTCATGTCCATGTTCGGAAGCACCTACTCGTGCGAACAGATGTTTTCCATAATGAAGCTGAACAAGACATCCCACAGATCTCGCCTCACAGACCAGCATCTTGTTTCGGTATTGAAAGTGGCCACTGCAAAGGACATTAAGCCTAGAATAGACGAGATCATTACTAAGAAAAGGTGCAGAGTGTCTGGTAAGACTTGCTAAAAAGCAAGCTATTTTGCTTTGATTTGGCATTATATGTTATTGTTATACATGTTGTTGTTATATATGTTATTGTTATACATTATATATATTGTGTCCTTTCAAGTTCCCAAGAAAGCCATACAATTTGAGATACGACTTGTTGCCTTGAATATTTTGCTCTATGAAACAGTTTTGCTGAAAACCATTACCTTATTTGCTGTTTTGTTAAAGACAAAAGATCCAAATGTATTTTGTTTAACTGCAGTGGTCATTTTATACAAAATAATGTGTTCAGCACAAATAATAATTTGCTTTATTAATCAGTATTGCTGGTAACAAAGATATGTTTTTGTTGTTTTGTTAGACAAAAGTATTGTGATGTGTTTAATTGAGAAGTGATTTTATACAAATAAAATTTCAGCATTTGATAAATATTGTTTTGCTTTTTTAATCAATGATGGTGACAAATACCTCATGTGTTATTTAGTTACAGACAAAAGTAGGCTACTGTGATGCAAATGTGATTTGTTTAATTGTGCAGTAATCAATACAAAAACATTGGTCAGCACTTGACAAATACTACTTTGCTTTATTAATCAGTTTTACTGGTAAGAATTACCCCATAACATGGAAAAACTGTCTGGCTGGCCCCTGATTTTATTCACAGCCCTCAGAATGGCCCTCAGTAAGTTTGAATTTGACACCCCTGCTTTAGGGCATGAGTCTTATACACAACTTTTACATATATCAAGCTTTTCCACAGCATCTTTGTTGAGACGGCACACTGAGGCTTTGGTGACATTAGTTGACTTTATACTCAAGGCCCTACGACCAGGGTGTCGGCCAAGCAGGACAATGGTGTGGTCTTCTGCATAGTTTATGAATGCCACAACTCTTTTGATGTCCTCAGTATTGAGGAAGTTCTTCTTTGTCCATGGAAATGTGCTCCTCTGGCATGGTACTGCACCATGCTCCTTGTAGGATTGGGCAATTAATTTGAGAAGTTTTTTGCTGATTCTAAACAAAAACAAACAAACACACTGGTTTCAGACTGCGCTCCATTAATGCACTAGCTAACAACAAAGAACAACTGTTTGACTAGCCTAGTGGGCTAATAAACATATATCCAAATAATCAAACGGACACCGGCTATTTCTCTGACTGTACTGTAGTAGTAATGGGGGTAGTGCAAGAGCCAGTTTGTTAAAGTACACAATGCTACACAACGCTAACATTAGCTCCATCACGCTAGCTAGTTAACAATGCTCACATTAGCTGAGCAGGCTAATGTGCAGAACATCCACTAGAAGCTAGAGAGCTAGTTCCTGCTCTGCATGTATAGAACATGGACATGCTAAAAACACATAACTACACATAACTAGAGGATCACACAGCCCCTAAACATAAACAAGACATAGGTATCATAGAGATAGATAGAACTCATCCGAGTACAAAGCAGAAAGTGTTATGGCAGACAATAATGCTGTGAATCGCTGTTATGATGTTGTTCTGTTAAACTTTTGTTTCGTAGACTTTGTTTGTGGATTGAGTCATTTCTGAATAATTCACAGATGTCAGTATAGTTCCCAAAAAAGCATGTCTCTATTGTCTGCTGAAGATGACGATGTGTTCAGTCTGGTGTTGTAGATCAATTCTGGAGACAGTCTTTGGCTGCAAGAGACAGCCTGTTCTGAATTGTTTTTCTGAAAAGTTTCTTATCTTGTCCGTTTCTTTTGTGCAATCAGTGTCCACTGATCTTAAAACCTTTTCAATGCCCACAGCCACAGTGCCATGGTCATTGTCCCCCTCATCATGACACAAACTGTAGTCCAGATCCAGATCAGAAATGGTGTTATCGTCTTTGCCATCCTCAGATTCCAAATCGGAGTTATTGCCACCATGCATGTAATTCAAGATGAACGAGTCCATAAATGCTCCACCATCTATGGTTCTACTGGCAGGTGATAGTTTGTTTATAGCAGTGGCAACAGATTGAGTCTCAGCCTCAGCTTCAGCCTCCATAGTAGTAGTAAACAGAGTAAACAGACTGTCATGCTGCTTTATTTATGGGAGGTGATTTGACCGAAACTCTGTAACAACAGCCAGTCCCCCCAAACCCACTCGAAAACACACTAAAAGTTTGCTGATAAATAAGTATTTAGTGATCCTAAATATGTTGTCTGTTATATTGAGTTGCTTTTTCCTCATTTAAATAAAATATATGAAAAACACTTGATTTGTGGGATTTTGTGGTTGCCGACTTGGTCCACCTTTCCCCAGCAGTTGGCACAAATGTGTTCTATGAAGTGTACTGAAATAAACATTTAGAAAATGTAAATGTACATGAGTCTACTTTTTTGGAGTCTGCTAAAGTACAAGTTAAAAATGTCAATTAAAATGTAAAAATGCTACAGTTCACCGATTCACTACACTCAGATTTAGTGTACTTTTTTTAAAGTGTAATTATGATGCACTCTTAAAGGACCTATATGTAGGATTGCTCCCTCTCTGGCCAAAACTGTTATTGCAACCACGTTGTAAATACTGTACAGCGTGGTACTCCCTCCCCCTCCCCCCCCAGAGTAGCGGTTGCCAGATTCCCCGTTCCCGGAGTACTCAACACAACACTGCGTCTACTAGAAGGAGCAACCACGACAAGTGTTTTACATACTGTTCTTTGCTTTTATTTAGGTAAAGAACATAGAATTGCCTCTGTGTATGAAGTGTGCTATACAAATACACTTGCCTTGCATAGATCCCTGATACTATTGACCAACTGCATCACCGTCACCGGGGCTTCATAGTAATGTGTCCGAATAGAGCAGCACTCTCGGACACACACACATGCTGTTACCGCTGTTTTATTAGCATCCACACTTCCAGACCATCACCAGGGCTTCATAGTAATGTGTCCGAGGAGAGCAGCCCTCTCGGACACACACGCCAGCTCTGACCGCTGTTTTATTATCATCCGCACTCCCACACCGTCACCGGGGCTTCATAGTAATGTGTCCAAATAGAGCAGCCCTGTCGGACACACACGCAGGCTATTGCCGCTGTTTTATTATCATCCACACTCCCACACCGTCACCGGGGCTTCATAGTAATGTGTCCGAATAGAGCAGCCCTGTCGGACACACACGCCAGCTCTGACCGCTGTTTTATTATCATCCACACTGCAGTCGGTGTGCAGTAAATGGCCCTCAATGGTGTGAAATCCTTACATACAGTCATTGAGCAAACGATACTGACTTCGTGAAAACGCCCATGAGGCAACGACGCAATGATTCGCTTCAAACATGTTTTTCTAGCAAAAACTGAATAATGGCGATAAGCCAAATATAATTCTAAAGATATACTGCAATAGCTCACTCCAGTGGAAACATGGACCATTTTCATTACCCAACTAAAATATATTTGGTAGGCTAATAGTGCAATGTAAACATGTTCACGAATGTATTTAGTAACGTCAGACATTTCTGACCCGAAACATTTGTAGCTGCAGCCTTCCTTATACAGTAAATGGCTGCAGCTCAGCCTATCTGGCAACCCGGATGGCGACACAGTACTGACTTCGCGATTGGACGCTAGGCAGAAGGTGGAGCAACAGACCAAAACACAAAATGTAAACAAAACAGTTTTCCTGGCACAGAAATATTGCGTTTGAAATTAAATATTCTGGCTGGACTACTATTATGTCTGACATAAATACTTGAAATTAACATGATTCCTCAATGTCTATTGACATATTAGGGTCATTTTATGATTACTTTGAGTACATTTCTTACATATAGCTCCTTTAAGGCATATAATTAAAGTGTACTTACAAAAGTTTCCAAAATCTACAATTTGTACTTATAATTAAGTGTATTTTTTAAGTAATAATAATAATAATAATGCATTTTATTTCAAGGCGCCTTTCTGGCACTCAAGGACACCGTACAGAAACATAGTAAAACACAAGAAATAAACAAGCTATAAGACAAGTTAAAATACAAACAGTAAAAATAAGTTAAAATTTAAGGCAGATAAGATGGGGTCACAAGGAGAAAGCAGTTCTGAACAGATGGGTTTTGAGGGTGGATTTGAAAAGGTGAAGTGAGTCCATGTTTCTGAGCTGGGGTGGAAGTGAGTTCCAGAGCCGGGGAGCAGAGCGGCTGAAAGCTCTGCTCCCCATGGTGGTAAGACGGGCAGAAGGAACAGTCAGGTGGATGGAGGCAGACGATCTGAGGGTACGGGAGGGAGTGGCAACATGGAGGAGGTCAGACAGGTAAGGAGGGGCGAGGTTGTGAATAGCTTTGAATGTAAACAGGAGGATCTTGAATTTGATACGATGTTTAATGGGGAGCCAGTGAAGCTGCTGCAGGATGGGGGTGATGTGGTTGATGGAGGGGGTTTTGGTGATAATGCGGGCAGCTGAATTCTGAACAAGTTGAAGCTTATGGAGGGATTTATGAGGGAGACCAAAGAGGAGGGAGTTGCAATCAACCCTGTCTCATCAAAATTACGTTCCCAGGGAACTATTCGGCATTCTCAATTACGTTTGTCTGAAAACGTATTTTGTCCGTGATTACGTTTCATTGAACGTATCGCAAATACGTTCGTTCTCAGCCTATTTTTTTGCCATTTATTTACCTATAGGATTATGTTTGGTTGAAACGTATCCCAGATATGTTAAATGTCAACATATATCATATTATTGTCATTAAGGCATATTTCCCTTTCGGGGAACGTTTCATTTAACGTGTTTTGTCCCTGATTACGTCTTGAATCTGAATTGAGCATATGTTTCGTTATTTATTTACCTCTTGGATAATTTACATTGAATTGAAACGTATCCTCAATAGGCTACGTTAAATATCGATAACACATTTGTCGGGGGCGGGCGGTCCGGGGCTGGGGGGGGGGGGGGGGGGGGGGGGTCCGGTCCAGGTCCGACCCTGGACTGGGAGCATTCCCAGTCCAGCACAGTTAGAAATGTAAGCTTTTATATTTAGGATAAGATATATTTTACTGTAAGATGGACATTATTATACGTCACGCGCAACACGTATCCTGACGTTGATCCAAAGTGCCAAACGTAGAGGGGTTACAATAAAGGCCCTTAAATTGTATGACTGTTACATTTTTCTGCCTATTCTTTTCCCATGGTTTTGCGTCCAAGTCACGTGACTTTCAAGATTCACGTGACTTTTTCAGATTCCACAGGACTCCCTTGTGACGTCACTCCGTCTGACGGATCAAACCCTCGCCCACTACACGTCTGAGGTTGATTTGCTGATCAACACATTATTCCGTGGCAGCGGGAGAAACTAATGTTGACAAAGTGACGAGTTACGATCGGATGTTTGTCCTATTGGTTAGTTACTCTATGTTTTCTCTCTCTGATTCCTGCACCATGTTTCAATGACGTCAGGTTGCTAGGGGCTACAGCTGACAGACGCCGTGACCACCTGGGAGGACCTATCAGCCGGAAGTACTGTCCTTACTGTACTACTGTTTATGTTATAATGTCATAGTATTGTTGACAATAAAAAAAATAAAAATAAAACTATTATTGTCCCACACCACAATGTATGTCCCACAAGGTGAACTCCAAACAATTCATGTTTATCCAATTCATGGACAAACAAAGCAGCTGGAAACAGGTCTAAAACACTTGAAATAGAATGTAGCCTATATTTATATTTTTACAACATCAATCTCCCTATTATATGAACAAAATATGATCAGGTTATACTTTCTCTCTTGAAAACGGGCAAAACGCTAACCCTAACCCTAACCAGGAAAATGAATTTAAAAAACTACAAACGTTCGGAAAATGCAATACACTCAAGTGTGCGGCGCCATGTTTTTTCCGCCATTTTTTTTGTAGGCTAGTTCTAAAATGTTTAGTTTACGTTTTCCCTATTATGTGAAAATGTGTCAAGGAACTTCGCAAGTGTATTATATGTTTTAGGGACCGGGGAGCACATTTATTTAGTCAGATTTCATTTTTACTATTGTTAATTGGGTGAAATCTGGTTTTGACCTTACCCAGTAGCGCCCCCTAATGGTTTGGCAAAGGCCACAAAGGACATGATAGAAGAAGTCAAGAGCTTTCCAAAAATGTTTTCCCCATGTTTGTATCACATTGTGTTGCTTTTCTGTAAGCCTTTAAAAGAGCCTTAGGTTCAAGGTTCAAAGGGCATTCCTGAGGAGCAGGAACCATCCAGAATGTCCACAGTGGCAGATCTGTATTCTGCAGATCAAGACCTTTCCAACGGTGTCTTCATTGTCATCCTACGACAAAGTTTCATTTTTATCTGCTCACTGAGAAGGCACTTACTGATGTGTACTTTCTCAGAGCCTATATAGAGCCAAGATGGATAAAATCACTAAAACATATTTTAAGGGATATTTAGTGGCAAAATGTGTTCAACATATTGATGGTGACCTTATCCTTAGTCATGCTTTTCAATTTGGAGCAGTTTAGACCCCATTTACCCCTTAAATGATTCATATACATATTTCCATATTACTTAATATGACCATTTATAGCCATTGTGTTCCCTTCCCCAGGGCTGACAGGATTGCCCTGGATGAACAATATGGTAATGCGAATGTATGTCTGTGTGTAGTTACATTTTTACCCACAGTTGTTTTTAATTGACCAAGATATGAGCTTTTGAAAGAAAGTAGGCCTCTGCCATAGTAACATAAGGGGCTTTAGGACTACAAAAAACATGGCGCCGCACACTTCAGTGTATTGCATTTTCCGAACGTTTGTAGTTCTTTAAATTCATTTTCCGGGTTAGGGTTAGCGTTTTGCCCGTTTTCAAGAGAGAAAGTATAACCTGATCATATTTTGTTCATATTATAGGGAGATTTATGTTGTAAAAATATAAATATAGGCTATATTCTATTTCAAGTGTTTTTAGACGTGTTTCCAGCTTGTCCATGAATTGGATGAACATGAATTGTTTGGAGTTCACATTGTGGGACATACATTGTGGTGTGGGACAATAATAGTAAAAGAATAGGCAGAAAAATGTAACAGTCATACAATTTAAGGGTCTTTATTGTAACCCCTCTACGTTTGGCACTTTGGATCAACGTCAGGATACGTGTTGCGCGTGACGTATAATAATGTCCATCTTACAGTAAAATATATCTTATCCTAAATATAAAAGCTTGCATTTCTAACTGTGCTGGCTTTAAAAGGTACACATAAAAAGTACAAATTATGTTCACAGTGTGTTGGCTTACATATCTGGGCCAGTTCAGCCAATCAGAAAGCTTCAAATTATGTTTCCTGTACTGTTTGTGGCTGGTCGATTTTCATTATACACACATTATTTTCTTTACATTTCAATATAACTGCTACAGGGCAGTATTTCGCCAGCCACTGACGATAACCACCCATCGGCAATATAAAACATTTTAATAAAAGCTGGCGTCGTCACCATAGCAACGGTCGCTGACACTCATGGGAACTGTAGTGTAAATTGACGCAACAAACCAATGAAATTACGATATTTCTCGGAAAAGAAGCATACATATTTCTTAGCGATGGCCACTACACAACACTGCTGTATCGTTAATGATCATGAGTATACATTTATACTGTAGTATACAGCGGCCCATGCTGCGGCCCGTCATGTATAAATGCAGGTGCATCTATTTGGGTCGGACTGGGAGCATTCAGGGTCCTGGACCGGCCCACCACTGGACCGGCCATCCTCCCCCCGCCGGTCCGGTCCGGGGAGGGTCGGACCTGGACCGGACCCCCCCTCCCCGGACAAATGTTATCGATATTTAACGTAGCCTATTGAGGATACGTTTCAATTCAATGTAAATTATCCAAGAGGTAAATAAATAACAAAACATATGCTCAATTCAGATTCAAGACGTAATCAGGGACAAAATACGTTAAATGAAACGTTCCCCGAAAGGGAAATATGCCTTAATGACAATAATATGATATATGTTGACATTTAACATATCTGGGATACGTTTCAACCAAACATAATTCTATAGGTAAATAAATGGCAAAAAATAGGCTGAGAACGAACGTATTTGCGATACGTTCAATGAAACGTAATCACGGACAAAATACGTTTTCAGACAAACGTAATTGAGAATGCCGAATAGTTCCCTGGGAACGTAATTTTGATGAGACAGGGTTGGTTGCAATAGTCCAGGCGAGAAGTGACAAGGCTGTGAACAAGGATTGCAGTGGTATGGGGGGTAAGGGAGGGGCGGAGGCGGTTGATGTTGCGCAGGTGGAAGTAGGCAGACCGAGTAACGTTATTGATGTGGGATTGGAAAGATAATGTACTGTCGAGGATGACACCCAGACTCTTTACCTGAGGGGAGGGGGAAACAGAGCAGTTGTCGATGATGAGAGGGAAACTGTCGGTTTTGGATAGTGTTGATTTGGTACCGATGAGAAGAACCTCAGTTTTGTCACTGTTAAGTTTGAGAAAATTAGAAGAGAACCAGGATTTGATCTCTGTTAGGCAGTCGGTAAGGGAGGTGGGTGGGAGGTTGGAAGTGGGTTTACTGGAGAGGTAGAGCTGGGTGTCATCCGCATAACAGTGGAAATTGATGCTGTATTTACGGAAGATATTGCCAAGGGGGAGAAGGTAAATGATGAAGAGAAGGGGCCCCAGGACCGAGCCCTGGGGCACACCTGAGGTGACGGTGGAAGGATGGGATGTGTGGGATTTGAGCTGAACGAACTGAGTGCGGCCAGAGAGGTATGACTTAAACCAGTCCATCGTAGTGTGGATGATGCCGATGGAGGAAAGTCTATTAAGGAGGGTGGTGTGACAGATGGTGTCGAAGGCCGCACTCAGGTCGAGGAGGATGAGGATTGTAAGTGAACCAGAATCAGCTGCCATGAGGAGGTCGTTGGAAATTTTTATGAGAGCAGATTCTGTGCTAAAGTACAACTTAAAACATGCTTAGAATAAAGTGTACTACAAAACACTTGATGACATGAACTTACACTTATCAAGTCTACCAATGGATACAAATGAAGTGTACTTAATAAAAGTGTACCAAACATTAACTTTAGCTATTTTAACTAAGGCTGTCAAAGTTAACGCGTTATTAACGAGTTAACGCAACATGGTTTTAACGGCACTAATTTTTTTAACGCGCGATTAACGCTGTGACATTTGAACCTCGGGCCACTCCGTAGCTCGGGAAATCAGGAAGCAATGCACACGAGGTCGATGCCGCAAACAAACTACACAACACGTTCTCATCCCAACTCGTAATATACCGACGATTTGTCACGCCCCTAGACGTCTGACATTGACGCAAAAGGTACCCTCCCGCGTCTGTGTGAAACGATCTGGGTTCTCATAAACCCGTTCGCGGTGGTATGAGACGAGCAGAGTCTACAGCGTCCGCTCGCAGAGCAGAGTCTACAGCGTCCGCAGTCTACTGTGAAACAATTCACTCCAAAAAGAGTTAGGGTTATGGTTATGGTTAGGGTTAGCGTAATCTATCACCGTGACCGGGTTATTATTGGAGTGAATGGACGCTGTAGACTCTGCTCGTCTCTTACCACCGCGAACGGGTTTATGAGAACCCAGATCGTTTCACACAGACGCGGGAGGGGACCTTTTGCGTCAGTCAGACGTCTAGGGGCGTGACAAATCGTCGGTATATTACGAGTTGGGATGAGAACGGGCTGAACTACAACCCCGTGAGCAGTAATGGATTAAAAATGGGGGGGGGGTGCGCGCGCGCGATCGTCACACACCCCGGTCCGACGACCGACGGCGGGGGGGGGGGGCGATCGTAACACACCGCCTCCGGTTAGGACAAATTATTTTATTTTTAATTTTTTATGACAGTCCTGGGCCGGCCCAAAGATGTGCATCGGGCATACCGGGCAATTGCCCAGTATGCCCGATGGCCAGTCCACCCCTACCCGGCGCCCCCTCGCATGAAGCAAACCACGCTGGATCATTTAAAAGGGAAACAGCTGGACAACTCTACAAGCCGCAAACACTTTATTTATTTTAAAGGTGCGCTATGCAACTCGGTTATTCCTCCGCTGTTTCTTGGTTTTCGCCGGAATTGGGCTCGCATTTCTCACTATAGAGCTCCCCCTGCAGCTTCGGAATAGGCCTACAACACTGTCGTAAAAACTCATTGACAACGCCCCCCACCCCCCACTTCGATAAATAAATAGTAATACACAACGAGAACCTGGATTCGGACCGCAAACAAACATGTGTGGTAGCAAGTCACTGCTAGGATAAACCCTCACTAGCTAGCAAGCTAGCCATGAAGCAACCAAGCTAAACACATACAGGGCTCACAATAAAACGGTCGAGCAAAACACATTGTTCAACAGACTCTCAAACCACATTACAAAAACGAAGTTCACACAAGGGTAGGCTACTTACAATTTCAGCAGCAAGACAGCCAAGTCGGCGTCCGTTTTGCATTCTTCCGAGTCTCTCAGTTGACGCCATTCCGCATAAGCTCGCCCTATGTTCACTCGTGTCTGGTTTCTTTGTTTATCATAATCCTTTCTCTTATTCTTCGATTCCTCCGACCTTCCCCTCTTGGGTCTTGATGGATCCATAGTGGATTTGTCGATTGATCCAGAATTGCCTTGCAACTGACTCTTTATATTCAGCCGGACCCATGTTTGGCACCCCCGCCCAGGTCTACCGTAAAGCAGTGAAACTACAATCTGACTACATTTTCGAGGCGCGATTGGATACTTCCGCTGCGTCACATCCGTAAGTGGCCGGGACGGCCACATGAAGTTGCATGTTCTGTTTTTCCGCGGGGACCCAACAGGGGGAGATGAAACACCCACCAAACAACCCAGAAAGTGTTGTAGAACGATCAGAACGACTCTCAACCTGCATGGTTAAGGTTATTTTTGATAAACGAGTTGCATAGTGCTTCTTTAAATTATTATTTTCTTTAAGTTATTTTGTGCATCACCCTGTTTGTTTTGAATTTGATGCAAATTGCAATGCAATGCATTGAGGGGCATTCTTTTGTGTTAAATGGCTGCTTAAACAAAAATGAGGATGAATAGATCAAATGTGAAGTTCAACACACTACTGTGTTAGTAAACATTACTATGCAGTTTGCACGTTAGTTACTTGAACTGAGAGTATTTCTCATTGTAGCAATAAATAAACATGCTTTTTTTGCATAAAGCAAGCATTTGTCTATTCTCATGTTGAAAAGAGTATTACCTCATAGATCATAGTTAATCGTGATTAATCATGATTAACTATGATCAATCATGCGATTAATCGAGTTAAATATTTTAATCGATTGAGAGCCCTAATTTTAACTTAAATGTACATGTTTGAAGTCCACTAACGTGCTTCTTACATTTACATGTAGGGCATTTAGCAGACGCTTTTGTCCAAAGCAACTAACAATTAGTACATATGTGAAAAGAAAGTGCAACAGTAAATCGCTATCGCTATCAGCAATTGGGTGTGTTTGAAACTCGTTCTTGTGAAATCCTTAGTCTAAGTTAACTGGTTGCTAGTATACAACAGAGATAAGCACATAATATCAAAGTAAGAGTCAGGACATACAAATATAGAATAGTTGCAAAGTTTTTTTGTTTGATTTTTTAGTGGGAGGGGGAGGGGTAGTAGAGGTGCTAAGCAGGGTCCAGGTGAACTCTGAACAGGTGGGTCTTGAGTCTCTTGCGGAAGCAGGTTATCGACGCTGCGGTCCTCATGTCAGCAGGGAGGTCGTTCCACCATAGTGGCGCCAAGACAGAGAAGAGTTGTGACTTAGCTGTTCAACCTTTGCTTGCTCTCAGGGATGGCTGTACCAGCCGGCCGGCCAAGGTAGTTGCGTGGAGGGCTCTAGCTGGGGCATGGGGTTTGACTAGTGCTTGGAGGTAGGTCGGGGCGGTTCCATTGACAGCCTTGTAGGTCAGTACCATCGTCTTGAATCTGATACGAGCTGCTACAGGGAGCCAGTGGTTCAGTCTGTGACGAATGTATAACCGCACATATAACACTAAGCTGTAATATCCTCACGTAGCCACAAGGGGACAGGAACAAATACATAAGCTGTAATATCTACACATAGCCACCAGGGAATAGAAACAAATATATAAGCTGTATTAACTGCACCTGGTCACCAGATGGCAGCACACATAATACACTGGGGGCGGGCGCTCAACACTAGCCAATCAGAGAATAGTATGCGTCATAGAGGCCACGCCTGCCCAGGTACTACCAAACCACACATACGGGGGAAGAGCAGAAACCCTACAGGCCACGTATCTTTTGGATATCCGGCTAAGGGTTGAATTTTACAATACCCCTCCATTTGCTTCATAGATAATATACCTAAAGCTAAACAAATAAAGTGAGTTAAAAGCGATCCTGTGTCGGCGGCCTTCTTCCTCAAAGAACAGCAGTCTTAAGAAAGTCTTAAAATGAAAGACTGAACCACTTATATGTTCAACATTAAGTATATTCTGGTTTAATATATTAAAGTAAAACTTAAAAACTACTTCTTAGTAGTAGTATACTTTTAAAAGTACATACAGAATACACTTTGAATGAACTTTTTAGTTTAGTATTAATTTAATATTAAAAAAGTATTTTTTATATTTAAAATGTACTTTTGTTCACTTAAGTACACTAGTTTTTCATATGGGATTATATACATGTTTTACTGTATATTCTGCTCAGTGATTGTTCAGTTCTGAAGCCCTATATTACACTGTAAAAATGTGCTCTCAAAAGTGCTTTTTTTCTTATTCTGTTTGTCAGACACACACATACACACACATTACTATGCAGGGGGAAGCTTACGCTCCCAACCAGCCATCAGTGAAAATATTCCCATCACAGGTCTAAATGTAGAAAGCAGCATGGACTGAAACATTGTTCAGAGTACTAGGAGTGTGATTTGCTCCCCATGCTGCATCTCTCCAGATGAAACTGTCTCTCTTTTTGTTTTTCCTCCTTCATCCACTGAGTAACAACACATGAATAATAATCATAAACAAAGTAAAAACAAAAAATGAAGAAAATCCAAAAGAGCACAAGCTGAATATACTGTGTATATATATATATATATATATATATATATATATATATATATATATATATATATATATAAATAAAAGGCAGGTTTGCTCCTCAACATAATGTATGGGATAAGTCATCTGTCACTTGCTATGAGACAATCTGATTGTGTATTGAGTACATCCAACTCCTGTTGATGCCCACTGTCTTGCATAAGCATATTAATTAAGTAGACCACTAGACATAGTCATATAATTGTGGCTATGATTCATATTTGGTATATATAAAAATAAAAATGTGTGTCATGGTATCTTGTTCAATCATTGGCTCCATTTGGAACAAGTGACATGGGGTCCGTGAACAGTTAAGCACTCTGCCTCACTATTCATGACCCATCGATGGTCGCCTCAAAAAGTGTACAAATTCAGACAGTAAATGTATTGAAGTTTGACCTTCAAACTTCTATTTTTTTCGTGGCAAATCAACAGACAAACTTTCAGGCATGCTTCAAAGAAAACCTACTGAAAATGTTCATGTTCAAGCTATACCAAAGATACTAACATCTTTCCTTTTCAAGCTGTTAGATACCAAAGTCAATTCATCTTCGCTCTTGGTGATTTCAATTTACACTGAGACTTAGGAATCCCCCCCAGTTGTGGTGCTTTCTTGCCCATAGAAGGAAGGAAAGAGCAACAGTTACAGACCTCTTTCAGATTATTTTCCATCTGTGCTTTAATCACCATGGAGCCTAGTGCGTTGTACTTATTTTTTTAAATGTTTGTATTAGTATGAATTGTTTTATATGGGAACAGGTGTGGTGAAAAAAGGATTGTATTTCATTCTACCTTTTAACAGAATACATACAATATATTGTATGTCCTTTGGAGCTGTTAGATACCAACCAGAGGTTGCGCTAGACTTTTTCGTTGTCTGTCATTTTGACTGACAGGGTCATAAAAATCCCTTCATAATCTATCTTTTTTATTTTTACCGGTCACTTTAATATTTTAAATGATAATAATGACATGTTCAATAGCATTTAATTTTAATTCATTTTTAATTAATATTCAGTCCAAACAAGCTGAACAAATAATCCACACCGTGGATACACACATCAAGCAGAAGAATATGTAAGAATATCGGCCGCCAAGCGATTCGCGTATAGTGGGGCTTGACGGTAAGGCTGATTCATCACCACAATGGGGGCGGGAGCTAGTTGATCCACTAGTCAACACGCGGGAGCTAGTTGATCCACTAGTCAACACACGGGACCTAGTTGATCCACTAGTCAACACGCGGGAGCTAGTTGATCCAGTAGTCAACACGCCCCCAAGCGAACGATTTTTCAAGGCGGCGCGATGTCGCGCGGATAATTTGCGTATAGTGGGGCTTCTAGGTCACACCTTCCTCGCGTGCCCGCTTGCGCGTTATCAAATGTTCAAGTGGGTTTGTTGTTTCAACACTCAACTGCCGTGACATTTTTCTTCTTTTCTACTTTTCTCCTTCTACAAGAGCCAATTAATATGCTCATCGCCACCAAGTGGTCAGGGGTGTGAATTGCAATCTGGCGGATGGCCCTCAGATTTTTCCGTCACCATTTTAAAAAAAACAGTCAATGACGGAAAATATTCAGTAAACCCTGATACCAACATACATTTGAATTCACTTGTAGCGCTTGGTTATTTCACATTACAATCAGATTATGGGATTCCCCCCCAGTTGTGCCACTTTCCTGTCCATAGAAGGAAAGAAAGAGCAACAAGAGAAATGAGCACCAATTTCAAAGGGTGTTTGGAATTGTTCTCACCCCGTCTCGCCTTCCTGGTTCCAAAGTTCTCTCCCTAAAGCAAATCCTTAACAATTATATCACCGTCGCAGGTAATGAGGCTCACTGGGCGTCCCCTTGACACTTACAGGGTCCTGCATGGGGCCGAGGGGGACCAGCAGAACTCCATCCCCACAGTTGATGGAGTTGTGGTGGGGGATTAGTGGGGGGTTACACAGCACAAATAACAGCTTCTCCTTCTCCCCTTAGGAGCGGATGCCATCGATAACAGTGCTGTTCGCCATGCAGAACTCTGAATAATGCATGGCCAAGGGGGCTGGGAGATATCCCTGATGGAGATCAGACCCAGAGAGAGGGTGGGAGAGAGAGAGGAGAGAGAGCACCAGTCATGTGAAAGTCCATGCTACCTCTTTTTTTTTATATTAATACAATGTATTCAATCTGGCCTTCATGTATAAAATGACTCTTCTTGGGAATGAATGTAATTGAAAACATGTCAGTCTGTTCAATCAATTACTGCTTTATATATTGCCCATTGTACATAGGGATCCTTTGATGTAATATTAGGTTACTGTATACAGTATTATCTTTATTTATTTTTTTCTTTCTACTTTCTATTTTCATCTGAGTAGATGCAGTTTTCAGTCTCAACCTCATTCATCTTTCCACCTGTTCCCATTTACTGCACTGTACTCTAGTTTAGGGTGAAGGGGGCGGGAGCCTCAGCACACAGGATGCCCAATAGGGTGACACCAGACCACCAAGCAGGGTCTCCCGCTTGCTCTAATTCTATGTACAGCTAAATTGTGTCTCTAACAAACATAGCCTGCACGTCCTGGAGAACACCACAGGAAGTACTGGGATTTTAAACCCCCAGTGGAAAGTTGTATTTTGTAGTTAGTTTGTAGTTAGTAATGCACCGTACCCTCACCTAAACAAAAGTGCATAATATTGGTTTTAAACATGACATACAGTCACAGCTGATTTACTTATTCTACACTATGTACTGCAATGAGTTTGAATAAACTTGTATTTGACGTAAAACAAACAAAGAAAGATATACAGTATCCATATATCCGATAGACAGAGTGCCATAACCCAGTTAAGCTAGAAAAGGGGCGTAGACAATCAGAAACAATGTCCTCCTCACTAGCTAGTTACGTTACCCGCGGCAGCTGCAATCGTGAAATAAACCAAGTAACGCCCCATTAGCTAGCTAGCTAGTTCATTAGCTTGTGATTCGTGTCCCTCACAGCGGACGGAACTTGTGATCAAGTTAGCGATAACAAAGCCCACCCATTTAGATGGAAGGTATGATTGGTACATTTTACCAATTTGTCATTTGAAATTAGTCTCTCATTGAATTACTATTACTCGACCCTCTGTCAAATTATAGCGGGACCACCAATCACAGAGCTGCATAGCATTTTCTTCAAATAACTGCAGTCAGCAAAATTCTGATTCTGATAGGCTGACGAAGGGGCTTCTTTCATTTAACCCTTCACATTTCAACACCAATTAAATAGGCATGTCTGAATGGTTTATTTCCTTAGAAACATTTTAGTTTAGAGGTTGATCGTCAAATTATGAATTCATAAAATTAGAATATGTTAGGCCCTCTCTGAGGGCCTAGAGGGCCCTGAGGGTTCCACTCTTCCATAACCATAGACATGTTTTTAGTCCAGAATTATACACAAAATGTATTGCAGATGTATATGCCATACAGGCATGGCATACCTCACCTTTTGCTCTCTACACTGTCTGTGCCTTTGACTGCAACTTTGATTTCCCCCTCCTCTTTTCCGTTTCTTTCTCATTGGAGAAGTGGACTAAATTAAGGCAGATAGCTTGGACGCAAGCTATCTGCTACCGAATGAGAGTGAGAGCACTGGAGTAACACAGAGGATGGGAGAAAGAAAAAGGAGAGAAACTGCAAAGAAAAAAGGGGATTGGCACAAGGTCAGCTGTGAAAAAAAACCCTTTAATAAGTGCTTGTGGGGGGGGGGGGGGGGGGGTAGAAATACTAGGAGAAGGGAGAAGCAGAGGTAAAAAAAAAAAAAAAAAAAAAAGAAAGGATGTGGGTGAGGGAGCAAAAATGTCTAGATACCTCATTTAGTAGCACAGAGCTGTCAATACGAGGTTGCAGCCAATGTGACGTAACAGGGAGCTGTCGCTATATTTAGCTTGGGGAAAAGAGGAGAAACAGCTTCTTTATCTGTGGTGGAAATTCAAATGTAGTATGAAAGGATATGAACACTGCTGCAAAGTAATCAAGAGAGTATTCATTGACAGGAAAATAAGTATCCATGTCTAAAGACCAGAGTTATTTGAGGAAGTGACAAAGCAGCCAATTTCACAACTGATTGAAAGCTGCCATTGCTCGCTGCCAGATTATAAAAGAGTATCCCATGCTGATGTATATGATGAGGACATTTATCTCTCTGTCTTACAGATGTGGTCTTTTCTGTTGAACACAATTGTGCATGTTTGTGTGACTTATTGAGAGATGGACAAAAGTAAAGTGATCTCTAGTAGTTCTTGTATTGCAGATTCATACCTCAAATATTTGACACTTTTCATGCCATTGATTGTTATTTGAATGTTATTTCCAGAGACCTTTTGGATGGACCTTTTTGTGGACCTTTACAATTTGCACATTGACACATCTTCGCGTAAAAGGCAAAGGTGTAGAGATAGTTGTAAAAAAAAAAAAGGTCAAAAAGCCATGTCATCTATAAGGACCACAACGCATCTCAAAATGCTTGATTAGCTTCGCCGGTTGCTTTGCACCCTTCAGTCTCTCCCAACTCATGGTATGACCCTCCACAATTCCATGAGTCTAATCATCTCTTTGCTTCCCTCTCTTGCTTGATAAGTACATGTCATACTGTCATACTGTGACCTACGAAGCACACACGTTTGTATCTGTGTGATTACAACTCGCAGCTCAGATTGAACGTCAAAGTGCTTCACCTTACAGCAGCACAATCAGGAAAATGACTAGCCAGGACAAAGAAAATGACTCCTAATAACACCAATTGGCTTACACACACACACACACACACACACACACACACACACACACGCGTGTATGCACTGGTTGAGCAATTTTAATTCAGTCAGACAAGAGATAGGTACATTAACAGTACCAGCATGAACACATTATGACCTTGAGTTTCTCCTCCAACTATGTATGGTATTGAGTGCAAATATAATCATTTTCAAAGATGCACAACACTATTATAACAACCATTATCTCACACAGTTTGCAGTAGAATTCCATTGACTAATCAACACATACAACATATGCATAGCATTACAATGTCTTAATGCCATTATGGAGGTTGTTACTACTATCGAACCGAAATAATAATAATCCTGATAATAATAACTAGAAAATGCATTTCCTGTAGAAAATGTGGTGAGTGCTGTGGTGTAAATGAGGTTAAAAATATGTTTAATAACAATGAATAATATGTTGAATAGTTGAAGTTAAACATTTAAGTCTGAATGGAGTACACGTAACAGTATAAACATGCAAACCATTTTAATAATGTCAAACAGTTTAAGAGTTAAACAAATAGCTAAACTAAAGTGATAGAGTTTGAACCTATGCCTAGTAGTATGGTGAAGTATTAGTATGATAAGTAGTAGACGTAGTATAAGCATGATAAGTAGTAGAAGTAGTATTAGTATGATAAGTGCCAGTAGTAGAAGTAAAATGATAAGTAGTATGATAGGCCTATTACTATGATAAGTAGTAGATATGATACACAGTATTGGTATGATAAGTAGTATTAGTATGATACGTATTAATATTAGTATAATAATAATAATAATAATAATAATAATAATAAAGGTAAGACAACCTTTGTGGGTGTAATTTGGAAAAAGTGAAGTGTGTTAATTTTATTTCTTCACATCTAGTTTGTCAAGTTTAGGTCACATAATGATATTGCACATACTGTTGGAATCTGTGGAGTCTCAGTTTCATATTATATATCGTTTGTGTCGATAACATGACATGAAACATCGTTTTTAATTTAGCATTAACATTTAGAAACTAGCCTACCTCATTGTGTGCTTCTACCGGAAGCAGATGACCGGAAATTAATGAAGAACCTAGCCTCAAACCATAGCCTTGTTCTGAAAAACTATTATTCGAATACTATAAGTTGAACATGGTCATTCTCAGTAGAAGTAGACGAACATGTGGATGTCCAACATGTGTCTGTCCCTTCAAGTAAATTACTTTATTCGCTAGTTTAAAAATGGTGTAAAAGACATGACTGTTGTGGGGAGCGTCACCATTGGAGCCTTATTGGATTTCTAAACGGGGGTCATCAAACATAAACGCCCGATGCTCAACAAGCTTGGGTAGTGGGGTTAGGGAGTGGGGTGACATCACACGCTCTAGCCCTGACATTGGAAGTCAATGAGATGAAGAGAAAATATACGAAGCGGGTATAAAACTAAAAATGTCGAATCTCAACAATTATAAAAGATATGTATATAGATCAAAATGTGATGCTTTGTTAAATGTTTGAACAATGTTTAAAGGCTGAAAATGTAACGAGTTGTGAAGTCTGATTTCAAAAAGTATAGAATATTTTAATTTGAAAAGTAATAGCGCTTGATTCCAAGCCCAGATGAACATTTTGAAGTTCGAATGGAGTCTCTAGGTGATAAATTGAAGAAGTTAATAGCTTAAATACATTGCTACAAAAGCTGGAAGCTAAATTGTAATACTGTCAAAGCTGAAAGATTAAATGAATTGCCTGAAAAGGCTGAAAGAATTCAATTCAATTTTATTTTATTTATAAAGCGCATTTCATGCACAAGGCAGACTCAATGTGCTTCAAAAGAGGTATACATAGTTACAGTAAAAACAGTTATATAAAAATCAATTAGGAATTAATTGAAGAGTGCAAGTGCAAGTAAACAATCATATGTATGACATCTTCACCACATACACACTTAAACTCATACATGCGCACCCACTCACACAACCACACATGGACACACGCACACAGACAGTTCAACAGAATGCTGTTGAAAAAAGATAGGTTTTTAATCTGTTTTTAAAGATGGCTACTGATGTGGCATGTCTAACTGTGTCAGGCAAGGTGTTCCATTTTTGTGGGGCATATACACTAAAAGCTGCCTCCCCTTCTTTGGATCTGGTGCGAGGGATGAGTAAATTGCCACTGCCTGTTGACCGAAGTGTTCTTGCTGGGGTGTAAGTGATGAGCATATCTGTGATGTACTGAGGTGCAAGGCCATGTAGTGCTTTATAAACCAGGAGCAGTATTTTGAAATCGATTCTTGTTCTAATGGGTAACCAGTGCAAAGATTTAAGAACGGGTGTGATGTGTTGATATTTCTTGGTACCAGTGAGAATATGTGCAGCTGCATTTTTAATTAGTTGTAACCTCTGAATACTTGATTTTGGGAGTCCAGTGAATAAACCATTACAGTAATCTAATCTACTTGTTATAAATGCGTGGATTAATTTTTCTGAGTCTGATTTTGACAGAAAGCCCCTCAATTTGGAGATATTTTTGAGATGATAGAAAGATGATCTTGTAATGTGGTTGATATGACTTCTGAAATTTAGATTGCTGTCGATAATTACACCCAGATTCCTTGCTTCAGTTTTGCTGTCAAGTGAGAGAGAGTTGAGATGTGCTGCGATTTTCTGTCTCTGAGCCTGTGCACCAAAGATGAGTATTTCTGTTTTGTCTTTGTTTAGTTGTAAAAAATGTTCTGACGGCCATTGATTAATATCTTTGATACACTGAGTGAGGGATATTATGGGTGATAGGTCATCTGGGTGTAGTGAAATGTAAAGTTGCGAATCATCTGCATAATTATGGTAACTAAGATTATGTTTGCGTATGACATGAGAAAGTGGAAGCATGTAGAGATTGAACAGCAGTGGTCCAGGAATTGACCCTTGAGGTACCCCACATGTAATGTTCATTTTGTTGGAGTTGAATTCACCAATAGAGACATAAAACTGCCTATCATAAAGGTAGGTTCTGAACCAATTTAGAACTGGCCAGACAAGCCAACCCACCTTTCAAGCCTTTCCAGTAAGATTTTGTGGTCAATGGTGTCAAACACAGAGCTAAGATCAAGTAGAACAAGAATGGACATTTTTTTGGAGTCTGTGTTTATATGTAGATCATTTAAAACTTTAATACGTGCCATTTCTGTGCTATGGTGGGGACGAAAACCAGACTGATAAGTATCTAAAAGGCTATTGGATGCGAGATAATTCTTGAGCTGAATGTAAACTGTTTTTTCAAGTATTTTGCTAAGGAATGGTAAGTTGGAGATGGGCCTGTAATTCGCAATGACACTTTGATCCAGATTGTTCTTTTCAGAAGTGGTTTGATGACAGCTGTTGTGGGATGTGGGAAATATACCGACTGAAGAGACCAGTTAATGGTTTTGAAAAATGCAGTTGGGAGAGGATCCAGGCAGCAGGTGGAGGACCTGTGCTGACCAACAATATTGTCAAGTTCTGTCAGATCTAAACAGTTAAAGTGAGACATGACACAGGTGGAGTTCCTGGAGAAAGGAAGGGCAAGTTCAGTTGTAGATTTTAGGGCACTAATGTTTTGTCTAATAGTAATGATTTTGTTATTAAAGAAAGAAGCAAATTGATCACATTTTTCTGAGGACAACATTTCTGAAGGAATGGTGGATGGTGGGTTAACAAGTCTGTCAACAGTGGAGAAAAGCACTTTACTGTTATTAATATTTTCATCGATGATTTTAGAAAAGAATGATTGTCTAGCTTGTTTGATTGCTTGGTTATATTCATTCAGTTTATCCTTATAAATGTCATTGTGAACCTGAAGTCTTGTTTTTCTCCACTGTTGCTCTGCCTGACGACACTTTCTCTTTAAGTTTCTGATGTCCACTCCATTTCTCCAGGGAGCCTTTTGTTTTTTAACATATTTAGTTTTGAGTGGCGCAATTTTGTCAAATATACTCTATGTTTTAGTTGAAGTTGTTCACAAGGTCCCCAGTTGAAGATATCGTGGACAATGACATCTCATTTACACTCTTTTGAAAGCTTTCAATAGTATTGTCATTAATTATGCGTCTTTTGAGTAATCGAGAACTGTTACGTTGTACAGGGAAAGCAGAAACATCAAAATAAATGCAGCATTGATCAGAAAAATATACATCCACAACAAGAGGCATTGTAATGTTAAGTCCTTTTGAGACGACAAGGTCAAGAGTATGTCCTTTATTGTGGGTGGGTCCACGGACACGTTGAGAGAGGTCAAATGCTTCCAGCAGACTAGTAAAGCTTATGGCATCTGGATCAGTTGCAATGTCAATGTGAATATTAAAGTCACCAGATATAATAAGACAGTCATAATCAGTGGAAACCTTAGATAATAGCTGAGAAAAATCTTCCAGAAATCCACATTTGGATTTTGGTGGACGGTAAACAGTTATTATTAAGACTGTAGATTTGCAATGTACGGACAAAGCAAGGTATTCAAATGATATGAATTCACCAAGGTGGACTTTCTTACAGCCATAAATGTCAGAGAAGACAGCAGAAATTCCACCACCTCTCCTATAAGTTCTAGTGGTATGGAAGAAATGGAAGTTTGGAGGCGCAGTCTCAATTGTAAGTGTAGCGATTCCATTTTTATCCAGCCAGGTTTCAGTTAGTAGAGTGTGAGAGTGAAGTCTAGACTGTGGGTACTAATAAGTTCATTTATTAAAAATTATTTATTTGTGACCTTTAATAGAGCCATTTTTATTTTTTGAGGTGCATTGCTGTGTGAGGGGCTGATAACTGGAGAGATACGGATAAGATTACTGAGGTTAGATGAACTGGTGAGATCAGAAGTGCATTAGGCCTCTTAGGCCTAAAGTTTGTGATAACACGGATAGATGAGATTGTCACTGGACTGCTATAATGCTTGGAGTGTGGAATTACTGACCATCAACCAGAGTGAGCCATGCAGGAGCGCAGGGTGAGTTCAATGTTCATGGATAGGAGGCGAGATCCAATGAGATTTGGGTGGAGACGGTCATTTTTGAGTTTGAGTTCAGTTCTATTGAGAAAAGAGGTGAAGTTGTCCACATATGGGATGTCTCGGCTGTGGCAGTATCCTTTGAGCCAGATGTGGAGTTGTCGGAGTCAGCTAAATTTTACATCACCGAAACGGGGTAACAAAGGGGCCAGAAACTACACACTGTTTGTTGGAGTCCAGAGTGGTGCTTATGAGGGAGATGTAGTCGTCCTTAAGCTTCTCCGTTTGCTGCAATTTGAGGTTGCACGTACCAACGTGAGCAACCACAGTGGAGACTGACGGACATTGAGAGAGCAGCTGCGGGATGACGTCCAACAACAAGAACAGGGGAGCGGTCGTCAGGAGTATCCTCAGCAGCCGACTGTGGATGGATGATCGTAGCCGGGGACTGCTGCAGTGAGGAGGCGGCGTACTTTGAGGGGGTCCCTGCCGTCTCCAGACGACGAATGGGATCTCCCAAGCTTCTCCTGATCACAGCCTCCTTCACCAGCTTGCGGCGAGAGGAGGAGGAGGGCTTGACCGCTGGACAGTGACTCTGGAGGAAAGTCCTGCCTATCCAGGCTGTCAAACCTGTTTGCCAGCGGGAGGTCCCAAGGTGGCGGAGGGGGAGACCGTGTTTACCCTCACAGGCTACGACCAGTGCTCTGGTTGACATGTAGTCAAACTCACCGGAGCCTTCACTCTACCCCCACCGACAAGTGACCGTGCCTCTGCCGGGACACGGCAGGGAGTGGAACTGGCCATTGCTCTGGGCCTTGCTCCCACACGGACCCACGGATCATCAGGCTGTGCTGAGACATCCTCAGGTTCTGTAACTCCTGTGATGATGGATCCGGTCCACGGAAGAGTGGGATCATTTACCGGTTCTGGAGTGGAGCAGTCAGGGGAGTGAGTAGGGTGGCCGGACCGTCCGTTTTTTCAATGCCCTGTCCGTAGGGTGACCAGATATGAGTTTGTGAAAAGGAGGACACCTCAGCGGGGGGGGGGGGGGGGGGGGCTCGGGGGGTACAACATGTTCACATGTTGAAAAAACACTGCCTCAAAGTGCAAACCCCCCCCCCCCCCCCCCCCCGCTGAGGTGTCCTGCTCCCGGTCCGGTTTCCGCAGCCAGAGGAGCCCAGGACTGCGAGGTGTTTTGCCTGGGCCGTGGCCACAGTGGAGAACTCCAAGATGCTTTTCTTCAACTTTGAGACGGTAAGGTGGCAAGATCCACACTCAGATCCACACTCAGCCATCATAACATTACCTTCAATTAGTCCGTAAAAAAGCTAAAAGCTTAAAATCAAATAAAAGCGACGCTTCCGGTTAGCTCCAACCTAAAATGGCAGCATAGAGAACTAGCTCCCGATCAACACTTGATAATATTCTCCGAACCCGACAGCCCTGTTAGAAATATATAACCTGAAGCGGAGATGGAAAGGGGTGAGAGAACAAGAAGACAAAAAAAACCCCAAAGATTCATGGAAAAACAACCAGAAATGACTGAAGCTGGAGACGACGCGTCAGGCACAGACTCGGACCGGGAGGAAGAACACGTGGAGACCGAAGCGACTAAGCTAATACGAACGGGACTGAAAGATATCGTTAAAGAAATAAAAGATTTTAAAGCCGAACTGAAAGCAGAGTTCACAACATTCAAGGAGGAAATAAAAAAAGAAATGAAAGAAGAACTCGAGGATTTAAAAAAAGACGTTAATCAGCGGCTCACAGAAACGACAGAGTTAGATACACAAGACAAGAGAATCACAGAGGCAGAACGGAGAATTGAAGAGATGGAAGACTGGAACATAGAGGCAAAAGAGGCCCTACTCCAATCGATGACACAACAGAAAATATTACAAGACAGGCTGACAGACCAAGAGGGAAGAAATCGACAGAATAATATCGGTATTTTTGGTCTGAAAGAGGGAACGGAGGGCAGCTCAGTGACACAATTCATTGAACAACTACTGAAACAAGAGCTGCCGCTACCGACAAACATGGAGCTACAAATACAACGGGCACACCGGGCTTTAATGCCGAAACCAGATGCTGACAAACCTCCGAGATCGATCGTGGTGAACTTTCTTCAATACACGGTGAAGGAGACGGTGCTGAAAGAAGCCTGGAAGAAAAAGATCCACTATCAAAACCAACCACCCTTTTTTGACCACGACTACGCCACTGAGGTTATCCGGAAAAGAAAAGAATACAACGGTATTAAAAAAGTCCTAAAGGAGAAGGGAATGCGCTTCCAGACGCCCCTGACGAAAATGAGGATCCACTGGGAAGCCGGACCGCGGACATTTGAGAGCACGCAGGAGGCTGCAAAGGAGCTGCACAGGAGGGGAATCACGGTGGAGACACTCTATCTCTATCCCCGTCCTGGCTGTGCCAGGACGGGGATAGAGAGCGGCTCCAGCGGGGATAGAGGAGCGGGGATAGAGGAGCGGGGATAGAGGAGCGGCTCCAGCGGGCGCTGCCGTGGCAACTTACCGGGAACTCAGAAGACACGGTTGCGCGAGTCAAGAAAAAAACTACAAGATTTTCAAAGAAAGTGATGGTCTAAAAGGTATGTGAGTGCATTCAAACAGTCAAAAATCACACGAAAAGACATACCTGAACTGATCAAACTCGTAAAACCGGTCATAATATTGATTAGTCTTCACTTACTATATCTGATCGGTGAGAACGTATTTTGCCGAGGAGGTTAATGTACCAACATTACTGGACAGTTGGACCAAACCTACCTAGAGTGGGGCCCCCATACACAGTGGGATATTCCCCTCAACCCACGCAGTTGTATCTGTTTTTTTCAGCCGCTCCACACGTAGAATGTAATTAATGGATCTGTATGTATACCTTGTTGTTTACATGTGGAGTTGAAAAATGTCAATGTCAAAAAATCAAATAAAAGCGAGCGGCTAGCCTAGCTGCCAGGCTAAGAACAAACCTAGCTAAGCTAGCAGCAGTCGAGGCAGAACAGTACGCGGCGACGCCCAGAAAAAAGTGCGATTGTGCGATAAAAAATGGCATAAAGTGCGTGAAAGTGCTAACAGTAGTAAGATTGTTTAAAAACCACAGATAAAGCACTTAAAAACCACGAGGGGTTAAACTAGAACATAACATAACAACTTTCCATATGTGTTAGAGCTTGCGACACTGAACCCACAAAGCAGAACCAAAAACAGGAGTTAATGTAGAAGGCTTTCTTTGCCACAAACAAAAAGGACACGAAGAGACAAGACAGGGGAAGTCCAGGGGGAAAAACTCCAGAGCAGGATGACGAGGACGAGGGAGAAGACAAGGGCAGGCTGAGCGTGGCGAGCAGGGCACGTGAGTATGGTAGGACTGGAGACTAAACAGAGGTAGGGTCAAAAACAAGCGTGAATCAAAAAAACACCCACAACAAGGAATAATCAAGAAGTTCTTCTGAAGGAAAATTACGGAAAATAATACGGAAAAGGTACAACAACGAACTGGCAGAGTCTGGAAGGGTGAACCAGAGTTAAATACTGCAGGATGTTGATCAGATGATGAGAGGCAGGTGTGGAAGCTGAGCAGGTGAGGATCAATGAGGGAGTGGTTGAAGAAGTACATCAGCCACACCCAGCCTGCACAGACAGGGGAGACAGATAAAACACGAAGGGCAGGGAAACACCAGGAAAACACAGGGTAATAGACAAACGTAGCACATTCTATGTTTGTTTAACACACAACTATTACTTATTCATAAATACAGAACTGCTAATTACTAGCCTGGCAAGCCAGACCCACATCAGAAAGATGTAAGGTCTGGCTCAGCTCCATTGGCAGTGTGGGCGGGATAGACGGTTGTCTTTCAAGTTCCCTCTGCACGTAATAGGATAGTGCTACAACCAATCAGAGCAATGAAGAAGGTGACGTAGTCAGAGCGACGGCTCTGACTACGTAATTAATCAAAACTCCGAATACATATTTATTTTCAAGCATAGACTTCGAGGAAAGTGCCGTTCTTTGTTCTTTTCTCAAATAAAATGTTAACTTCAAGTCTTGAAGAGTCGCGGCCAAAGCCGAGTCGAAAGACAGCCGTTCGCCAGCAGCAGCAGCCATTGTTTACCTAACATGGAACCGTCGCAACTCTGTCGTCATGGTAGCCCGGCTTTCGACTCCGCCCCTCACGCTGTGATTGGTCAGACATACTTTGTGGTTCCAGCACCAAAAAGCCGACGGAGCCGTGCTAGACCTACCTAGCTGCCAAATACATTTGCTGCCGCTAGGGGGTGTCTAGAGTTCTAGGCTAGCTAATTACAACAATTGAAACACAACAGTTGAAAATTGAGGTAGTGACATTTTTATAACTTTACTTTACTATAAAGGTTATTAGGGCTGCCCCCTAATAGTCGACTAACCATTAGTCGATCGGAAGAGGTTTAGTCGACCTAGTTTTCATTAGTCGCTTAGTCGTACAAAAAGTAAGACTTTAAAATATTTTTTTAAACAAAGAAAAATAAATGCAACAAGCATTGCAAATGAATACATCAAACATCCTGGTTGATTTGCTTTGATTATCTCTTCTTCTTTGTTGAATGAATGCATTGCTGCCTCCCGCCACGCATTTTGTCGCCGCCAAATGGCGTATATTATGTTATTTTTCGAGCAGAAATGAAAAGCTAATAGAGATATAGTAGAGTGCGTCAAACATCTTGGTCGATATAGTTTGCCTGCAACACGGCAAGGAATAGACTAAGTCTGTATGGTTTTGATTTCGTCTTCTTCTACAACAATGTGTTTGGTCTTCAAACGGATACGAGGTACGTGTTTATTTGCATGTAGAGCGGGGAGGTGAGATGCGATCATGTGGAGATGCATGTTCACGCCAGGTGTGAACTGACGTACTAGAGCTGTCCACTTGTGATCGGATCAACCAAGACGCATGTTAATGGCAGGTGTGTACAGGGTTACACGTGGGTTAACCCTAACCTAACCCGATGGAGCACCATAAGTCCACACGCACCGAACACGAAAATATTAACATTGTTTCCATTTGTTTTTGACAAACGTCAAGCTCTTTTGCAATTGCTTGCTTTTAAATAAAAATGTGTGCAGTTATATGGTGTATAAATAAAATTAACAACATGTTCAATGTCTCCATTCTGGTTGTTCCGACAACATTCAGAACCGCTTGGTCCATGCCGTTAATAGGCGGCCCGCTTTGTGCGTGCGTGTGCTTTAAAAATTATATATTTTTAAGGCTCATTATTACGGTTTTGTATTATCTGTAAAATAGCACAATGTTAACAGTGTTTCTTTTATAACACTCTCCCTCATCCTGGAACTCAAACCATTTTCTGATGCCCCCCAAAAATACATTAAAAGTGCGACGATTAGTCGACTATCGGCTTGAAATGGCGACTAAGAGTCGACTAAGAAAATCTTTAGTCAGGGGCGCCCTACAGATGAGCTGATGGACCTCCTGTTTGAGGACCTGTTACAGGACCCTGCACCATTTGCCAACGAAATGTTGAAGAACGATGAATAAATCTCTGGGATCTTGATAATTAAAAAAACTTTTGTTTTGTTTCAAGTATCTCTTCACCGGCGTAACTGAGGTCCGGTCGTAGTTTGGGTGGTTATAGGAATCCAATTATTATTTGAATATATCAAAGAGGACAAATTGTCTTGCTCCTGTAGACAATGTAATAATCAATGGAACCAATTATTATGGGTCACGAAAACAAGCGGGCGCCATCTTTGGAAAACAGTCATGACCAGTCGAGCGATGAACTTTCCGGATTGTATCGTCTCATTTTTTTCTCGCAGCCGGGAAAAGCACAAACACAAACCATTTTCTTCTCTTCTCTATGCACACGCACTGTTCGCACTAGTGATGGATTTCATGTTTCGTTTGCGCGAATCAGTTCGCGTCGTTCAGTTCGTCAAAAAGAGTCGTTCGTTCGTTCGTTCGTTCGTTGGTTCGGTCAGTCGTGTTTCCGGTAGCGGTGAATCGTGCACTGAGTCGTTCAGACTCAGCTCCTCCCTCCGTCCCTCGTTCTCATTCGCGAATCGCGAATGCCAGCCGAGTCGGTCAGACTCGGCTCCTCCCTCGTTCACAATATTCAAACGAATCACAATGCAGTTAAGTTACCATTCAGAGATCAAGTTACAGTTGAACTCCGACAAACCAAAGTTACAGTTCAGAGATCAAGTTACAGTTCAACTCCGACAAACCAACTTGGGGAGGGGGGTTGATGGTGTTAATAAATGTGTGAATAATAGCAAATACAACATTGTGTCTGGTTGAATATGTTAACATATGTATTTAATTTGAGTTCAACAGATTTATTTAATGTATGTATAATGACATGTCAGGATCAAAATGCCCCATTCCCCCAATTCAAGGTAAAGTTAGACAAACCAAACGCAGCGGGATGCGGGGGGGGGGGGGGGGGGGGGGGCGTAGTAGATTATTGGATGTTTAATATATCAGCAAGATAATAGACTTGATTTAGCAATGATGAGCTTAAAAGTTAATTATTTATTTACTATTGTGAAGATGGCCATTGGCCACCCCCACTCAAGATCAAGATCCACCAAGGTGGGGGTCCCGGCCGGGTCGCGTGCGTGAGAAGGAACCATGAAAGAACGAGACAGATTGACGAGACATTCAAATATTTTATTAATCTGGCATGACACAGAAAATACAAAGACAGCATGCATTTACCATTTCACTGATATTTAAATACGATTGGCTGGCTCTCGTGAGTCGTGACGTCTCAGTCCTCGAGTCAATCACAGTCAGCGAATGACTCGCGAATCAGCAGCGCGTCAGCGACTCAGCGAACGAGACGAACGAGTCGAACGAGAGCGGCGAATGAGGTCAGTTCATTAACTTTAAAGAGTCGTTCGTTCGAACTGATTCGTTCGCGAACGAGCCATCACTAGTTCGCACTTTGGCACACCTACTAGATTGCACAACTTCTGATTAATTGACATCTCATGTGTACGCCTCTTCCGGCTCATTACGTTGCACGGCGTTCGTCGCTTGACTGGTCGTGACTGTTTTCCAAAGATAGCGCCCGCTTGTTTTCGTGAAGGTACTGGCTTTCTAAACTTTCTTTTTAATAAACTGTCTGTACACTTACAAAGTTCTCAATGCTTCGCTTTACATGTAGGGACCCTCATTATGCTGCCGTGGAAGTGTGGTGCGATTTTGAGCCTTGTTAGTGGTATAGAATTGCGATTTATTTTACATGAATATCTGCCCCCACAGCTAGCGTTATAAGCTAAATAGAGGTTTTCGAGAACTTTCGAGGTTACATTCGACTAGAATGAAAACTGATCCCAGAGAACAGAGAACAGTCGAACTCGGTAGACATGTGTTATGATCATATGGTCTCATTTTGCGCCAGAATTGTCCTTTAACTGGTGCCTTCAAGGGTCCTCCGCCCCCGCGGTGAGGTAATGCTGGACGGGTGGGAACCGCGGGCAGACGGTTGGCCTCTGAGGCGACGCCAGGGGCCTTGGTCACCGCCTTCGCGGGTCATAAGAGAATTAAGTTTTATTGTGGCTGTTGTGCTTTGCACATGTATGACTTGAGTACGGTGTGCCCCGGGACTTGGGTCCAGCAGGGGTACATTTCACAGCTTCACCTTAGCCCATAAGGTGAAGCCTAGACGGCGTAGCCTACAAGAAATAGAACAATAGTTATGTTATTATAACTCTAGTTCTATGATTGTAGGCATGGCCGTCTAGTTTCCCAGCTGTACTGTCCATTGCTGAAAGAATAGCGTGGAAGACGAGTGCCTCTCGACGTGGCCTTATATACATGGTGGGAAATGTGGGCGGGGCCCACATTGATTGGCACATAGTTGAAATGTTCAGTGCACACAAGCAGGCACGCGGGAAGGGATAAACCCATAAGGCGAAGCCTAGACGGTCTACAATCATAGAACTACACTTATAATTACATAACTATCGTTTTTAATATATAAACTTCACTAACTTCTTGTAAATACCCCAGGGAACAAAAAAACATTATAATACCTCTCCTTTAAACAATCTCACTAGGGCCCCCACCAAGTCACACATACTGCCCATCTCATGCACACACACACACACACACACACACACACAATATATATATATATATATATATATATATATATATATATATATATATATATATATATATATATATATATTGTTACAGCCACCGCTGTTTGTTTGTGTGTAACCACTGTTTGCTGCTGAGGAACTGGGCCGTGTTCCGATAGCCGTACTACCCGTACTTAGTATACTTAGTTTGAGTACGTAGGGTGTTCCGATTATGATCGCGGCGAAAAGAAGTGTACTTGAAAGGACCCGTATGTGTACTCAAAAAGGCCAAAATGCTGAGTGTGCTACGGGGTACACTATGCGTACTCAACGGCAGCCATCTTAGCTACGTAGCGGAAGAGGCGGAGCCAGGCTGAGCCGCGCTCAGAGAACGTCTAATGAATTCACCTGTTTGTTGGGTGACGCGGCCGCGCAGCTGATGTCATTTCCGTTAAGTGCGCCACAGAGTATTGCATTTGGAACAGCACTAACATCTGAAGCTCTGCGTACCTATTGAGTGCGGATAGTTAAGTGTACTCACGGAAGTTAGTGTACTCACAGATATCGGAACACGGCCCTGGTCTGGCCACTGCCAGCCCCGCCCATTTCCTGTTGGTCACCCATTGGAGCAGCATTCCTTCACCTCCTCCATTCCTGATACCAGTGACACTGATTGGCTCGGCGCCTACCGGTTCCTCCAATCCAGAAGCGGCCAGCACGACGCTCCCCCTTCAAATAGGCTGCAGGGGTTGCTGCTCGCGGCAGCTCTCATTCCGATGATCAGCTTGCCTCGTTGCCACTTCTTGTGATTGGGTTGACTGTGTTTGAGCAAGATTGTGTTAGCCGTGCTGCTAGTCAATAGACTGACTTTGTGTGGTTGTTTTGTGACCTCCTTTCAGGAACTGGGCCAGGACTTACTTTTGTTGCTGATTATGTTTGCACACCTGTAGTCACTTTGTGTTAGCCTCACTAGGTTTAGGGGTGCTGTGCTCTTTGTGTTTGGTTTTCAGAAATAAGAGGGATTTTTGTTTCATGCTTTTGTTTTACCTGTTAGTCCCGAATCTGGGTTTTGGTTATATTGGTTTTGATGGTTTACACAGCACCCTCCCGCCCGTTTCTGACTATTGGAAATCCTTGGTTAAGCTCTTTTCAAATAAATAACCCTACGTTACCAACTAAACAACTGGTTTATGTTGCTTCCCTTTCCCCTTCCGAGCCGGGTTGTAACAATATATATATATATATATATATATACAGTATATATACTGTATACACATACTTACATACTTTCACATACTTCCACATACTCACACTTTAATTTTGTGAATTTATTGTAAATGTAAATACTGTGCATATTAATTGAAAATGTAAGTACTGTGCATATTTTGTTGCATATTTTTGATGTTCTTTATAGTGTTACTTTTATTCTATGTGTTACCTTATTCTATTGTTTTTTGCACCATTTCTGCAGACACTGCCACTTTGCATTTCACTGCATATTATTATTGCAGAAAACATTGTAACAGGTTCCAATAACATGGAACAGATGTGTTGCATATAGGATTTCTAGCCAAGGCTAATTTGCGACCTCTGTCCCTGGTTAGGCTTTTCTACTTATAAATGGTCATTACATATCATCATTACCAAGTTAGTTAAAATAAACACATAAGTAGAGACATTATTTACATGATCGTACAATAATTACATCACATTACAATCAATGATTGCAGGTTTGATTTAGTTTCAGCCAGTGTTTCACCTTTCCATTAAACGTTTTAAGATCAGTTTGTGTTTTTATTTCAGTTGGTAAGGCATTCCAAAAATGTATCCCTTTTACTGTAGCGTTAAAACTGTCAGAGTAGTGACATGTTTGATTTTAAAATCACAAGTTGCAACCTAGAGTGGAGCGCCAATGTGTCTATTGCAAACAATGAGTGCCAAACAAAATTAATATTTCAAAAACTACAAATGGCATCGCTTAGATATTTGAATGTGAGTGACAGCGTGAAAATCCCAACATTTTGATGTATAATATGTGAAAGTACTGTGAAAATTGTAGGAGAAGCGGTGTTTTGCAAAATGTGTGGACATTTTCACAAATCACTGAACATTCCGTCTTTCATTTCAATGGGAATAAAAATAAGAACAAAACTTAAATATCTTAAACTATAAAAACTCTGAAAACTAAAAGTAAGTTCCTGAACGTTTTAAAGTTTGAATTAAGTTTCTAGCATAAAGAATGACAATGTAGTTAAGGGCTAAAGTTGAAGAGGATTCGTAGATTCCTCCCATTGACTTACATTGTAAAGAATTGTTGAAAAAAGTGTAATATTTTGAAAAGTATAAAAGGTATAAAAAAATCCCATAATGTCCATTTTGATATTTTAAGCTTTTCTGTAGCTCAAATAATGCAGAAGTTGGAGAGGTCCAAAAAACGTACGGAAGAAGAATAATAGAGAGCGTGAAGAAAAATAGTGTGAATGCTGCTGACTCAGCATTCACACTAATAAAGCCTAAGAGCCCGGCCACACCAAATGCGTGCCTCATGTGTGTTCCCATTAACTGTATTTGATGCGTGAACACGGCATAAACGATTTCAGGATGGCTCGCGTGTGTGTGGGGGCTTGCAATGTGTTGAAGGGGTGGGACAAAAGTTGAACTTCAGTTAACTTTATTCAAATGAGCGCATAGTGCGACATGCGTTTGGGCATGTGATTGGACAATCGACATTCAGCCAGTACTGGTGGACCAATGGGTCTGTGGTGGACTCGTGTTTAATTTAATTATCTGGTTTTAAGCACTTCCATCGACAACTCCCACAACAGAGTTGCCACTTATGTGCCATAAGCCATTGAGCTGAGAATTTAGTTGGATAAAGATAATGTTTGCAAACTGAAAGCTACTATAACAAAATCCTACCCTACAGCACATATATTTTTGTGACACCTAATTATTAAATACCATCTTTGGTATTACTTGGTTCCTACTTCGAGACTTCAGGACACGGGAGGGAGAGGGGCGACTCAGCGACTGTCTATCACTCAGGGCTCACAAATCACATTCACTGTGTACAGTACGTTGAATAAATGACTGCAAATGCACTGCAAATACCCTCGCAGTGAAAGGATCTGAGGCAGTCTCAGCCACATGTTTTTTTCTATTGCCAGTTTCACCACACGTACAGAACTTTAAATCTTGCACTTAAAAATGGTTGAAAGAAGACCAGTCTTAGAGATCTACGTAGGCCTTGGAATCACGTTCGCTCACAACTGACTATGTTAATTTTGAATGGATATTATTTCTAAAAAAACTGCTTAGACAGATCCAATTCCCAGAACGAGACGGACGGGAGTATATCCAGTCGTTGCTCCACTAAACTGTTCATACATGCATTGTTAGAAATATGTTGTGTTTGCCGTCTTCACACCCCATTCCTCCTGCATCAGAATGAGTTAGACTGATTTGAATCACTCACTCTGTAGCCCAACGAATAAAGTTTGCTCACAACTGACTGAGAGCTCAATTGAACAGACAAATTGTTTCAGGAAGTGATTCAGTTCAGTTTTTCACCCAACAGGCTAAAAATCAACAACATATTCATGACATGTACATACACTGATGACGGAGTCAGCAATGATTGACCAAGTATCCATAGAATGTAAATCGGAAATCCAAAGTGGATCTCATACCAAATTATTAAGGAGGTACACAAACTAACAAACTATCTGTTTGTAATATGGATATATTCAAAGGCATCTTTACATTCATTTTAGTGTAGATTATTGTTGTATTACTGAAAACCATTTTCTGTTGTGTTCACCTCACCCAACAGCACACAAATGAACAGAAGGGTCAAGGCCATTTCTAAATAAAAAGCAGATGCAGCACATCACTGTGGTGTTATGATTGCTATGCAATAATGGAAGTAATGTTATTAATTACCGCCTTCGGGAAACAGTGTAAAGCAGTTTTTAAAATGTCTATATCGAGAGGGTGACTAATGAATTTGAAATGTTCACAATTAAAAATCTGAGCATCATTCTGTGATTAGTTTGAGTCAACTGCAAAATGCTGCATATTTCCGTGTGAATAGAACTGTTTTATGACATCCTTTGCTCTCGCAAATGTAATGTATTTAAGATAATATTCCAATATTCCACAAACTCATGATTAACTTTTAAATGAGTTATGCACTCATTGTGTATCAAATAAAGCACTGCCACTACACTATATGAATACAGTGGATGTACTGGCTCAGAGAATGAGAGAAAACAATAAGCAATAATGGGAGAACAAAGACTAGAACCGATAGAATAGATTGTGCAGTGTATGCAGTGTGTTATCATGTGTAGACTATGACATACTACAAAACACCAAGCATCAAGAAAGAATGAACATGCACACACAGACACACTCACACACGTACATAAACACACAAAAGAGCAGCATAAAGATAATGAAAGTATTTGGAGTCAACAGGGAATAATGAGGGGGTACGGAGAGATTTTGGAAAAGACGATGGCAAGAGATAAGAAAGGGGGGACAAGATACATTAGCAAAGTTTCAGTAGATGTATTTCAGTGGAGCCTACATCAAAGTCAAACAAGGTCACTGCCAAAGGCGAAGGATCTTAAAAACTGAAGTGGCTGCACCGTGGCTACATGCTATCACTGCTGGTTTTTCTGGATGCTAAGCAGGGCTGGTCTAGTCCATCCTTGGATGGGAGACCAGATGGTGCAGTTAGAGGGCCAGTAGGGGGTGCTCATCCCTCTGGCCTGTATATCCCCAATGGCCCAGGATGTTGACAGGGACTCTGTCCTGTCGAAGCACACCGTCTTTCGGCTGAAACGTTAAAACCGAGGTCCTGACTCCTTGTGGTCATTACAGATCCCATGGCACTTGTTGCAAGAGTAGGGGTGCTAACCCTGGTGTCCTGGCCAAATGCCCAACATGAAATCATCCCCTGGTCCCTCTCAACACACACTATGTAAAGCGCTCTGGGTGTCTTGAAAAACACTATATAAATGCAATGAAATATTATTATAATTTATATAACTGCCAAAAACTATCTCTGAAACATGACCACCACAGCAGATATTTGGTCTACCACCGACACCCTTCCACAGAATCCACACATTTTAATTGTTTTAACAAGATGGATGTAGATAAGGGACTATTTATAAAAGGAACCAAAACGTAAGAATAGAAATTGGGAAGAACAAGCAAGAAAGTATCGGGACACAGCAGTAGGAGTAAAAAAAAACAACAAAACAAGGAAATAGACATAAGGACCGTCTTTGGGGAGACCGGGCATGCCAATCAGCAGGGACCACACCCACACATCCAACCAATCAAACACAAACATCAATTAGCTAAATCAAATATTAAACAAAAAAACAGTTGCACACAAAGAAACACGAACAGAGGGAGGGACAATAACACTAAAAACTCTACAATATGACCAAGGATCATAACAACAGTGATGGACATCTGCTCCGATATATGATATGATGTAAAACATAGGAGCATGTCGTGTCATCAAACAAAACATCTTTCCCCAACTTGTATAGCTCAGGTGGATCAGAATCAGAATCAAGTTTATTGCCAAGTAGGATTGTACATACAAGGAATTCCACTTGGTGTAATTGGTGCATAATAATTAATTAAAATATAAACAATATAAATATCTATACAATATCTAAAAACAAAGGTGTGGGATGGGGGTAGTGGGGGGGTGATTGCATATCTGTATATACAGTATGTACGTATGTAAGTATGTATGTATGTATGTATGTGTATGTATAGTCCGTGAGTGTGAAGACCTGGAGAGTCGCCTCGCCTGGCACCACAATCTCGGTGTCATGGAGACAATCAGGTCCCAGATAGAGTCAACAACAACAGGTGTCTGTGGGGAGTGGGGGGGGGAATGCAAGAGCGTCGTTCTCCAGGGGGATTGTTGTGTTCCAGCAGTGGACTTGGCCGAGGCAAGTGCCTGATGGGGGGGGGGGGGGGGGGGCGAAAGATAAGATTGCGGGTGTTTGGTCTTGGGGCGAGTAGAAGGACTAATATGCTACGTTAGTTAGTGTAGCATTTAAGTCCGGGCCTTGTTGATCAGGCTAGTGGCGGATGGGAAAAAACTGTTCTTGTGGCGTGAGGTTTTGGTCCTGATGGACCGCAGCCTCCTACCAGAGGGGAGTGACTCAAAGAGTTTGTGTCCGGGGTGAGAGGGATCAGCCACAATCTTTCCTGCACGCCTCAGGGTCCTGGAGGTGTACAGGTCCTGGAGCGATGGCAGATTGCAGCCAATCACCTTCTCTGCAGACCGAATGACATGCTGCAGTCTGCCCTTGTCCTTGGCGGTGGCAGCAGCGTACCAGATGGTGATGGAGGAGGTGAGGATGGACTCAATGATGGAGGAGTAGAAGTGCACCATCATTGTCCTTGGCAGGTTGAATTTCTTCAGCTGCCGCAGGAAGTACATCCTCTGCTGGGCTTTCTTGATGAGGGAGCTGATGTTCAGCTCCCACTTGAGGTCCTGGGAGATGATGGTTCCCAGAAAGTGGAAGGACTCCACAGTGTCAATTGTGGAGTCACAGAGGGTGATGGGGGCAGGTGGGGCTGAGTTCTTCCTGAAATCCACAACCATCTCCACTGTCTTCAGAGCGTTGAGCTCTAGGTAATTTCGGTGGCACCATGTCACCAGATGGTCAGCCTCCCACCTGTAGGCAGACTCGTCACCATCAGAAATGAGTCTGATGAGGGTGGTGTCATCCGCAAACTTCAGAAGCTTGACAGACTGGTGACTGGAGGTGCAGCTGTTCGTGTACAGGGAGAAGAGCAGAGGGGAAAGAATGCAGCCCTGGGGGGAACCGGTACTGATTGACTGGGAGTCGGAGACATGTTTGCCCTTGGTGGATGACCACGACGAGGTGTTTCAGAAACCCTCATGTGGGAACACCGCAGTGATCTAGTATAAGGAGAACAGAAGCAGTCCTAGTACTGAGCCTTGGGGGACACCAGTGTCCAGAGAACAGGGTTTGACAGGGAACCATTCCATCTGATCTTATACGTGTGTTTAATCAAGTAGGATGTGAACCAGGATAGCGCTGTCAGCTTTAAGTATTTAAAAATAATATGTTAACACTTTTTAAAGTAAGGTATGGAAGTAATTGATGAGGTGTTTTTTCTGTGTTCATTTCTAAAATTGGTTGACAATGTTAATAATGTTATATTATAAAAATGTGAAATACATTAGAACTATGCACACTTCAATATTTGTTTATTTATCGCAGGTCATATCTTCATTGCAATATTTAACATTATCGCAAGGCAAGGCAAGGAAGCTTTATTTATATAGCGCATTTCATACACAATGGCAACTCAATGCGCTTTACATAGAACAATATGAATTGAAATAAAAATTAGAATAATAATAATAATAACAATAATAATAATAAAAGGACATAGTGCAATTAAATTTACAATTTAAAGTGCTTTGAACAAGCTCAATCATAAGCACAGGAGAAGAGAAGTGTTTTTAACTTGGATTTAAAAATGCTCACAGTTGGGGCTGATTTCAGTTCAGCTGGTAGTTTGTTCCAGTTTTGTGCAGCATAACAGCTAAACGCTGCTTCACCATGTTTAGTTTGAACTCTGGGCTTCACTATCTGATCTAAGTCAGTAGATCTCAGAGCCCTACTGGGTTTGTATTCTACTAAGATGTCATTCATGTATTCTGGACCTAAACCATTCAGTGATTTGTAGACCAGTAGCAGAACTTTAAAGTCTATTCTATAGCTGACTGGGAGCCAGTGTAAAGACTTTAGAACTGGAGTAATGTGCTCTGATCTCTTTGTTCTGGTTAAAACTCGAGCTGCAGCATTCTGAATGAGCTGCAGCTGTTTAATGCTTTTTTGTGGGAGTCCAGTCAGAAGGCCGTTACAGTAGTCGAGTCTACTGGAGATAAAAGCATGAATCAACTTCTCCTGGTCTGTTTGAGACATAAAACCCTTCACTCTGGATATGTTCTTAAGATGATAGAAGGCTGTTTTGGTGATGGATTTGATATGACTGCTGAAGGTCAAATCTGAGTCTATCAGCACGCCAAGGTTTCTGACTTGGTCCCTAGTTTTTAGAGAGAGTGACTCGAGATGTTTACTGACGGCAGTCCTCTTCTCTTTATTGCCAAAAACAATTACCTCAGTTTTGTCCTGATTTAATTGAAGGAAATTTTGGTTCATCCAATGTGTTACTTGCTCTAAACAGTGACACAATGACTGTATTGGGCTGTAGTCATCTGAGGACAGTGCTATGTATATCTGCATGTCATCTGCATAACTGTGATAGTCTACATTAGAGTTCTGCAGAACTTGACCCAAAAGCAGCATATATAGACTGAACAGAAGGGGTCTATTAACTGACCCCTGAGGAACTCCACATGTCATAGCCATTCGATTGGATTCATAACTTCCAATGGTCACAAAATAACTCCGCTCCTCCAAGTAGGACCTGAACCATTCTAGGACTGTTCCGCTGAGTCCTGCCCAAGTTTCCAACCTGTTCAACAATATACTGTGATCCACAGTGTCAAATGCAGCACTGAGATCCAACAGGACCAGAACTGCCACCTTGCCTGAGTCAGTGTTTAACCTAATATCATTTAACACTCTAATAAGAGCTGTTTCTGTGCTGTGGTGAGGTCGGAAGCCTGATTGAAATTTGTCGAAAAGGCCACTGGAATTCAAGAATTTGCTGAGTTGATTAAAAACCACTTTCTCAACGATCTTGGCTATAAAAGGAAGATTTGAGATAGGTCTGTAGTTGGTTAACATGGAAGCATCCAGCGATTTCTTTTTTAAGAGTGGCTTAATAGCAGCTACTTTTAGGGATTTAGGAAACGTGCCCGATTGGAGTGAGCTATTTAGTATTTGTCGCAAATCTATTTGGACAGAGTTCACAATAGTTTTAAAAAAGTCTGATGGCATTTTGTCAAGACAGCATGTTGATGGTTTTAGATGCTGAACTGTTTCCTCTATGGTTTGTTGGTCAACTGTATTAAATTCTGACATCGCAGTTGAGTTATTCCTGGGAGGTCTTAGGGAGTGCGTTATTTTATTGTTTTGTTGATTTGTGCTAATATTTAACCTTATGGACTGGATTTTTTCACTGAAAAAGCAAGCAAATTCATTGCATTTTACTGTGGAAAGGAGTTCTGAAGCTATCTGTTTAGGGGGGTTTGTCACATATCGCATGTTTTCCTCAAATCGTGCAGCCCTAGTTTACATGGGTTTTTCAGTATGTACAACATTTGATTATCATAGAACCTTTTTTTTATACAGATCATATCAACATCGGTAAATATCGGCTATAACAGCAATGTTAATATCGGTCATCAGTATCGCCCAAAATGTTCATATCAGTGCATCCCTTGTCTGTATTTCTGGATGTCATTGGTGTTAAGGGTAGGTTTTTTTAGAAGGGGCTTGACTCTAGCAGTCGTGAAAGATGCTGGAATCAGGCCTAAAGTCAGGGAGGAGTTGAAGAGGGTGGTGAGGAACAGCAGGATGTCACTCGAGATGGCTTAGAGAAGGGTGGAGGGTATTGGGTCAAGGGGGGTGGTGGCGTGTTTGGAGAAGCAGGTTAGGCCAGCAGATAATAGTAGGGAGGTTAAGCCCAAAAAATAGGCCTTTGACTTAAAGTCATGATGCAAAAGTCGCCTTTGGTATGGAAGTACCTTAGGGTCATAAAAATACATTTATCCTAAGACACAAGTGAGATCACACTTTGTATCAGAAATAAACACGTTTTTTCAAAAATGGCCGCCAATGCGCCGAAAATACTCTAGAGCTCATATCTTTGCTTCTGTTATCGCTATAATGACAAATTTGGTGTCAAAGTGTACATTTTTGGGGTCAAGGAATCCAATAAAATTAGTTTCAAGTTTAAGAAACCAACAACTTTCCCCATACCATGACAATTGGGGGTAAATATGCACATTTCACATAAAAATGGTGTCATCAGAGTGACTTTACTTATATTTTCCTTCAAAAACTTTTATTTTGTATTTAAGCAGTGCAGCTACTTCTGTACATTACATGTGTCATAGTTGAGTTGTAGTAGCATGAGATTTCGACCAGTCAGGAGTAGCCTATAGCAAATCAGTTCCTGCAACAACACTGCATCTGCACCAGGGGCTGTGACAGCTGTTGAAGGTCAGAGGTGACAGGTTAACACTTTGAGGTTCGTATGACTTTCTCATTAAATAGAAAAATGTTTTTAATGTTAGATAACTAAAAACTAGGTTGCTAGTAACTAGTTAGCTTCATTATAACTAGGTCACTAGTAACTAGTTAGCTTCATCATAACTTGCTTGCTAGTAACTAGTTACCTTTTTTTTAAATAGGTCGCTAGTAACTAGTTTGCTAGTAACTAGTTAGCTTCATTATAACTAGATTGATAGTAACTAGTTAGCTTAATTATAACTAGCTAGTGACTAGTTAGCGTCATTTTTATTGAAGCATGCACATAGCCTACATGTTGCTAGCTAGTTAGTTAGTTTCATTATTTGATAGATTTTTACTTTTGCGAATGCTTGTTAATGCTCATATTATCTATCTCATGATGTTAAAGCAACTTGATTTCTTTTTTCAGATTAGCCATAATGGAATGCCGTGACTGTTTATGCTTCCTATGTCAGTCCGCCATACAGATTGAAAAAACATTAGATCCCTCTTCATCATTCAAACTGAGAAACAATCCTGAAAGATTGCAATCATGTTACAAAGAAGCTGTAGATAACATCCAGGAGCTGAAGGCATTAGGACAGGGGTCTTCAACGTTTTCCAGGCCAAGGACCCCCAAACTGATAGAGAGATGGAGCGGGGACCCCCTACTTATATATATTGTGTAAAATTGTGTTTTATATTAAACTGGTCCTATAGTGCCATGTATAAATGTACCTTGTTATTGTGCATTCAATACTAAGATATTCAAATAATACACAGGTTCATATATTCATGTGCAAGGTACAGTGAGTAGGGTGGCCATGCCACTGCCATTCATAAACATAATGTAGCGTCCGCCAGGACGCGTTGGAAAGACGACGCAGTGTTGTTCAGCAAACAACATTTATTGTTGCAACAGAACAGGTTACTGTCGGCCGTAACCACGCCAAAACAACTCCAACATAAAGTTAGCCGTAACTCTCTCCTAATGTTCCTCGCGCTCAACCCAGGCTCGCTCACACACACACGCACGCACACACACGCACGCGCACTCACACAGCCCTCATTCCGTCAAAAACTACAACACCACACCGGATCTAGCTAGAGCGGAAACAAAACAACAGGTACGCCGCACACACTTGTTTAAGAGTAGTAGACGTTACGTTTTGAGTGGATGGCGAGCGCGAGACGCCGAAATGGATGCCAATAATATTCTGAATGGAAAGTTTACTTTTAAAAAGTTGCCAAATGGTTCCATTGACAAGACCAAATTGATCTGTGTGTTTTGTCGTTGTGAACTGAGCTATCATCGCAGCACGTCCAGTCTGAAATACCACTTGATGGCTGGAAGCACACAGCTGATGCGAATTCTCCGCCCCCTCGTCAAAGCCAGGCGACAACTTGCACAAAGCAAGCCGATCCACTTTTCCATGTTAAGAGCATTAAAATGAGAAAAAATAATGGGACAAAAATAAATCAAGGGACATTTAGAATAGATCAAAATGTGCGATTATTTGCGATTAATTGCGAGTTAACTATGACATTAATGCGAATGCAGCACTAATATACGTATATACATATATTCTTAATATATGTATGTCTATTACATATGGAGTAATATAACGAAAGTAATTTCCCCCTGGGATTATTAAAGTATTTCTGATTCTGATTCTGATTCCTCGTTGATGGGACATGTTGTGAATGAACCGGTGCCCAGCTTGAAAGAGCTCCTGTGTGTCGCTGAATGTGTGCATTGCTGACTGAAAGACATCTTCTGCCTCCATTTATCTGTTCACTACAGTGTGTTGGATTCATGTTAATGTGTATTTAAAGACATTTCAATTTGTGGAAAAAATTGCAGGGGAAATATAAAAAATATGTCTAATCAACCAAAACTTTCGCGACCCCCCCTGCAGTACCTCCGCGGACCCCCTAGGGATCGTGGACCCCCTGTTGAAGACCTCTGCATTAGGGGATCTGCCTGAGTTTATAGTGGACATTAGTGGTGGTAGTCAGGATGTAGTTCAGCTGATGATTCAAAATCCTATGGTGTGGCACAAAAGCTGCAGAAATGCGATTGATAAATAAAAAGTTGAGAGAGCAAGAAAAAGAAAAAAGCATGAAGAGTCTGTGAGCCCAGTAAAAACACGGCGCATGAGTGACAAGTCCACCACACTTGCTTTACCCAGACCCTCAACATCATTGTGTGAACCATTCAATAAACCGTGTCTCTTCTGTGGTGAAGTGGGCAAAAAAAGGAACTGAGGAGGGCTGCCACCCTTGGCTTGGATAGAAAAGTAAATGAAAGTGCTCAGGTGGTGGGTGACAGGCATCTATTTGGCTGAACTAGCTGCTGGTGACATGGTTGCTATTAATGCTGTTTATCATTGTGCATGCCTGACTAGGCTCTATAGAAAAGCAGAAACTGTTGGATGTGACTCAACTGAAAGTAATGCAACTCAAGTCATCAGAGCACATGACCTCAATGAGTTGCTCGAATACATCGAGGACTATCGTTGCTCAGGGGAATCACTGGCAATGTCTGACTTGACAGCCCTCTATGACGAGCGCATTGCTGATCTTGGATTTCCAAACATCAAATGCAACACCACACGCCTTCGGGAGGATATTGAACGCCTGATTCCTGACATCAGATCAGTACAAATAAATCGTGTCTGGTCCCTTGTATTTGATGATGACCTGAGCAAAGCTGTTGCTGACATGAAAAACAACACTTCTACTGATGTCTCCATCATCTTCAAAGCAGCCAAAATCCTCCGGCAAGAGTATCTGCCCATGAAGCATGCTTTTACAGGTTCCTTCTCAACTTCCTGTGAAGCTGATTCTATCCCTCCCGTGCTGAGATTGTTCTTACACATGCTTCTTATATTGATCAGCCACCTCCTGGGCCTGAGAAGTCCCAGGCTGCAACATCCATTGGGCAGCAAATAATTTTCAACTCTGTAAGATGCAGAGCCAAGAAACATGGCAGTGTTCCTCGTCACATAAGAGAGAGGGAAACACCAGCTTCGCTATATCTGGCAATGAAACTATACCAGCAAAGTGGTAGTAGATATATGGTGGAGGCCATGCATAAAAGAGGAATGTGTGTGTCATATGACCACTTGAAAACATTTAGCATAGATATAGCGAATTCAGTGATCAGTCACTGGGAGCAGATTTGTGTTGTGGTCCCACCTCAGGCAGTCAAGGGTGTCTTCACCATTGGTGGTTTTGATAACATTGACCACAACCCATCATCGACAATAGCAACATCAGCCCTCCATGGAACATGCATCAGCATTCAACAGCCAACAGACTGAGAATCTGACTGACATCCTAGATCCAGCTGAAATGGGGAAGAAGCATGTGAAATCCTTGCCACCTCACTACACAACCATGGATCTGGATGTTTCACTGTCATCCTCATCCAGCCTCCCGTCCTCTCATCAATGTAATTGAAGAAGGCTACCAGTGGTTAGAGAGAGTCAGAAACATTCTCATGAAAGAGAACCTTGAAGCCGGAGAATGGATCTCATGGGCTGCATATTATGCCAGCATCACAGAGGCTACTTCACCTCCCCCATCCAAATCATACATGTTGCCACTGTTCACAGAGTCCCCTATCAGCCCCACTATGGCTTGGCATGCAATGAAAGTCCTCAGACAAACAATCAGCTACCTTAATCCTGGTCAGACACCAGTAATGGTAGCTGATCAACCACTCTTCACACTGGCCAAGAAACTTCAGTGGAAGTTTCCTCAGACCAAGCTTGGCGAGGATTCCTTCCTGGTAACATTGGGGCCAATGCATACCGAAAAGATGCTGTGGAGCGTGTCTGGTGACTGGCTGGATGGCAGCGAGTGGACCACAGCTCTTATCAATAGTGGCATCTCGACTAGTAGCAAAGCTCAGGCCTTCATTAGTGTTCACCACATATGCAGAACCCGATACATGTATCAGGTGTCTGTAGCTGCTCTCTATGTGCTCATGAAGAAGGCAACAAATGACAATGATGAGCCGAGCGATCTCATCCCTCAGCCTTTTGATGCATGGCTCAAGATGCTTTGTGCCTCACAACCCCAAGCAGATTTCTGGTTCAAGTCCATGAAGCTGGATCTTCTCATTCTTCAGGTAAGATATGTTCAAATCGTGTGTCTCAATCATTTTATTTTCAGACTGATGTACTGGCACTGGTGGATGCCTTTGAGGATCTGGAAAATCCCTCCATGGAGGATAGTGGGGATCTGCTAGACTTAGATGAATCAATCGTCATGCCCCCAGATGTGGTAGACAGTGTAAGGGAAGTGAAGAACATTGGAATGAAAAGATCCACAGTATTTGTTAACAAGCGAGTCAGGTCACAGGAAGAGGCATTCACAGCTCCAATACCACTCACCAGGCTGAAGTTGTTCAAGGCTCCAATTTCCCAACGATGCAACAAATCAGAGGTGGCTGTGGTCAAGGACCAACAAGCAAAAATGACCCAACTTTTGCTGGCTGTTCATTCTGGTTGCAAAATTGATGAGGGAGTGTTCTCACATGAAAGTTCTCCCCATCCACCTTCACTCACTCGGAAGGGAAAAATGCATCACGGAAACAAGAGTGAGATTCTAGTTTGCATTGACCCCAGAGATTTAGACAACCACAGACCTGTGACAACTGCAGCTGTGCTGGATGGTGCTGTCCTTGTTCAGATGCTTCGTCCTGGAAGTGCTGTGACCATTGGACAATATTTCACAGATGTGTCTGCACCATACATCCTTTCCTGGTTTGAAAGAAATGACCGTGTTGACATTGTCTGGGATGTGTACTTGAAGACAAGTTTGAAGTCCGGAACTCGGGAGCAAAGAGTGTTGTTGGAAAATTGACCCCCCTAAGAGACGGTTGCTCGATAACCCAGACAGTACATACAAGGATGGCTAAGTATAACTGTCATAATGAGGAGGCGAAAGACTGGACCAGACACCACTCAGAGATAACAGGCCCGAACTGTCACAATGAGAACTGTCACAATGACAAAGCGAAAAACTAGACCAGACACCACTCAGAGATAACAGGAAACGCCTGCAATGACCAACGTACCCCAACCGCAGCTGTCTGGGGCAACAAAGGAGAACAACAACTCATGACAGAAACCAGCGTGGCGGGCTGAAACCAGCAGCTGGGCGAACCCCCTGGCTACATAAAGAAGACTCAGCCCACCCATGGCGCGCTTCCCCGGAGACAGGCCCTAAGCAGGGGTGTCTCTGTCCAATTAGGACCTTAGTACTAAGAGGCTAGCGCCCCTCACACTCTTTGCCCATTTTATCAGATGGTATAATTGTATTGCTAATAAAACCAGACACATAGGTGAAAATTATTTTGTTGCACCGACTTGGATGAACCAAAATTTCCTTCAATTAAATCAGGACAAAACTGAGGTAATTGTTTTTGGCAATAAAGAGAAGAGGACTGCCATCAGTAAACATCTCGAGTCGCTCTCTCTAAAAACTAGGGACCAAGTCAGAAACCTTGGCGTGCTGATAGACTCAGATTCGACCTTCAGCAGTCATATCAAATCCATCACCAAAACAGCCTTCTATCATCTTAAGAACATATCCAGAGTGAAGGGTTTTCTGTCTCAAACAGACCAGGAGAAGTTGATTCATGCTTTTATCTCCAGTAGATGTGGCGCAACCAGATAGTTGCTGACAAATTAAAAAAAAGTGTGATTTTGTATACATGTTGTAGATGGGAAAATGTTCTATGTTTTACGGTGGGTAAAGGGTTTGTCCTGTTGAGTTATTCATGTGATTATTATGGCAGAAATGTAATGTGAAGTACCAGTATGTCACCACTAGATGGGCACGTATCACCAAGGAACGCAAGGTGTGTCAAGTCTCTTGTGAACTCTCACGTGATTTAAAATGCGCAATGAGAGTTGGTTCAGTGAAAACACATGTTTGCTGTGCAAAGACGGAGAGTGTGATTGTGATACGGTGTGCTTTATGTATCTATTTCAGGTGAGTAAGTGATACTGGGAATGCATATGCTGTCGGGATTATGTTGTGGGATGAGAAATGTTGGGAATGTACTTTAACCGTGTGTAAGTGTGTCGGGGAAATATGTCGAGTTAGCCATTATTAGCAACTAGCATGAGCCTGCTATAGCAGCTGCGCAGTAGAGGCAGCGAGGCAGGAGCCGTTACCGGGCATGGAGTGATGTGTGCTAAATGGGGCTGGAATAAGATATTACTGAGACTGTGATCTTATATTAGGTGATGTGGTGATGTTATTATGAATGTTGGGTTATATTATATAAGAAAATGGGTTATTTTGGAAAGGATAAAAAGTGAATTAGTGTGAATGTCAACACTGTTGATGGTTGATTATTGAGTTATGTTTATGCTTCAGCTTTTGTAATTTGATTTTGTCATTGCACGTGATTTAAAATGCGCAGTGAGAGTTGGTTCAGTGAAAACACATGTTTGCTGTGCAAAGACGGAGAGTGTGATTGTGATACGGTGTGCTTTATGTATCTATTTCAGAAAAATGCAACAAAATAAAACGAATGTGTAACACCAGTTGGAACCAGCCGTGTCTCCTTCTTGGTCCCGTTACACAGACTCGACTACTGTAACGGCCTTCTGACTGGACTCCCCACAAAAAAGCATTAAACAGCTGCAGCTCATTCAGAATGCTGCAGCTCGAGTTTTAACCAGAACAAAGAGATCAGAGCACATTACTCCAGTTCTAAAGTCTTTACACTGGCTCCCAGTCAGCTATAGAATATACTTTAAAGTTCTGCTACTGGTCTACAAATCACTGAATGGTTTAGGTCCAGAATACATGAATGACATCTTAGTAGAATACAAACCCAGTAGGGCTCTGAGATGTACTGACTTAGGTCAGATAGTGAAGCCCAGAGTTCAAACTAAACATGGTGAAGCAGCTTTTAGCTGTTATGCTGCACAAAACTGGAACAAACTACCAGCTGAACTGAAATCAGCCCCAACTGTGAGCATTTTTAAATCCAAGTTAAAAACACTTCTCTTCTCCTGTGCTTATGATTGAGCTTGTTCAAAGCACTTTAAATTGTAAATTTAATTGCACTATGTCCTTTTAAATCATGATTTTATGCTGCTCTTATAGTACTTTATTTCTTTCTATTCTTCTATTCTTGTATTTTTTATTATTTTTTATTACTATTATTATTCTAATTTTTATTTCAATTCTTATTGTTCTATGTAAAGCGCATTGAGTTGCCATTGTTTATGAAATGCGCTATATAAATAAAGCTGCCTTGCCTTGCCTTGACTCCTCTCTTTTATTCCGTCCGTCTTTTTGTTTTAAACAACAAATGGTGACCCCCGACGTGATTCTTGCAAGGCGGACGAGAGGAGCCGGATCAAGCCGACCGAGCGGAGGACGTCCGACCGAGCGGGAGGACGTCCGACCTCGAGTTGCACCGTCCCCAGGCGCCACCTAAAGGTAAGCAGAGCCTGACACATAGAAACGTCGAATCTGTATAGGACAATCCCCCCGGTAGCTCAGGGATTTCTCTTAGCAATAGGCCTAGTCCAACTTAGGGGGCGGTGCGACAACGGGTTAGGACTATCCCCCCCCCGCTTAGAAGGTGTGGAACCAAAGCATAGATCGAGAACTGACGGGCCCGGAGTTGGTGAGGTCATCTGCTGCTAAAAGACCCGTGATGGCCGGCCGCCGATATGTTGGCATAACTGCTAAAACAAACCGTGATGCCGGCCGCCGAGATGTCCGGCGTAAAACTGCTAAAGAGACCGTGATGAGCAGCCGCCGAGATGTCGGCGTAAATTGATAAAAGACCGTGATGGCGGCCACCGAGATGTCGGCGTAAAACAGTCCACTGTACCGTGACGCCGGTCCAGGTGGAAACGTGTGTTAGTAAAGTTGTGTGTGTTAGTAAAATTGTGTGTGTGACGCTGCGGAGAACGCGGGAAGAGTAAAGTTGCGTGTGTGACGCCGCGGAGAAGGCGGGTAGAGTAAGGTTGTGTGTGTGACGCCGCGGAGAAGGCTAGACACGGTAGAAGGAACGAACGCGTAAGTAGTAAAAGAAAGGGTCCCCGTAAGTAGAATAAGAGAGCGCCCCAGCGGGGCTAAGAAGAAAGAGATAGGATGGTGGTCGCTCTGACTGCCGCAGATCAGTCACGAATGGTCGAGACCACCTACCAACGTCGGCATACCCGACACGGTGAGCCAATAGGAAAGCGGGAAGCTGCTAAGTGGGTTAGTAGACGCAGAAAGTATGTGAGAGGGTGGGTGCAAGAGGGATGGGTATCCCGTCACGGCCCGTATAGCCGTATGCAGTAGACCGGGCTGATGCGCCAGCTACAGGCTGGGGCAGCCCGGTGTCGAGTGGCCATGGATAATGCCGGGCCATTCCGCCCGTATAGGGGATACGGAGGTGACTTAAGCAGTTAGAGAAATGGAAGGTTGGGCCGAGTCATATCTCTCGACCGTACACCCGAACTCCCGACCAAACCCCTATGCCCAGAGCCTACTCCCGATCCACCAGAATTCCAAAGAACAGGAGGCCCCTATTCCCCTCCACAGGGAGTCCCACCTTCCCTACCTCACTGAACAAGTTTGCCCTGAACCCATAGGGACTACCCCCCCCATCCCTATGCCCCTCCCGGGGCCACCTATACCCCGTCCCCCGGGGCACCCTCCACGAACCTGTACCCCTCCCTCACCAACCCCGAACCCGCACCAACCCCCTGCCCCCAGCCTCCACCCCCTAGACCCCTGGCTCCATAACCCCCAGAGAGGGCTATCCCGTCCCCCAGGGAAGTTCCCAGTTCCCCAACTGTGGTGTATTCTAGAGGAAAAGGCTGCCGACAACAGGAACGCTTTAACTCACTTTATTTGTTTAGCTTTAGTTATATTAATCTACGTAACAATGGAGAAGTATAGTAAAGTCATGCGCATGGAGCTCCCCTTAGCTTAGCATCTGTCCGGATACGCTGCCTAGGGGTTTCTGCTTTCCCCCCCCGGATGTGTTGTTTCTAGTCTATGGGCAGGCGCGGCCTCTATGACGCATAATATGCTCTGATTGGCTAGTGTTGAGCGCCCGCCCCCAGTGTATATGTGTGCCGCCACCTAGTGATCAGGTTGGGTAAATACAACTTATATTTATGTTATAGTCCTTACTAGCTATGTGAGGATATTACAGTCTGTTGATACATATGTGCGGTTATCCATTCGTCACACACACCTTTTCAAGAGATATGCATTGACTTTACTGATATGGGACGGGAGCAGAGAGTGGGCGGGTACCGATACCTCCTAGTCATAGTGTGCCGGTACTCAGGGTGGGTGGAAGCCTTCCCTACTAAGAAAGAAGATGCCGAGTCGGTAGTTAAGATACTAACAACCGAGATTGTACCCCGATGGGGATACCCAAAAGTAGTAGCTTCAGACAGTGGTAGCCACTTCGCTAATGCCCTGGTAAGAAAAGTAGAGGGTTAGGGATAGCCCACCGATACGGATCGGTGTACCACCCCCAGAGCCAGGGATTAGTAGAAAGGGCGAATCTGTCCCTCAAGCTAACCATGAGTAAACTCCTAGAAGCAGACTCGCCGTAAACCGCATCAACTATGGCCAAAGATGCAGTACTAGCAGCGATAGCCCAATACAAACAGATGTCATGGTTGTCAGCGCTCCCACTCGCGTTAATGGCCGTGAGAGCGGCCCCTCAGGCCCGGACAGGGTTTTCCCCATTTGAAATCATCACAGGGAGACCTATGCCAGGGCCATATACCCCAGTAGAACCCCTATCAGACCAGTTAGACGATCAGCTGTACCGTTATTGCACTGCCCTTGTTACGAATAAATAACAGCACATGTATCAACAGGCTGTAATATCCTCACATAGCCA
>JAOPHQ010003983.1:0-70000 GCA_030340625.1 Merluccius polli
GAGAACATTATACATAGTTATAATCTTGTAAAGCTAAGATCCCCCTTCCTCGGTTTCTCTCTCTCTTTTTTTTCTCCCCCCCCCCCCCTCCTTGCTGTTCACCGTCTCTCTGATCTCTCTGTGTTCCACTCCAAGCCAGTTCTTTCCTCTATTCTGTCTCATTAGAGTCGGCATGGTTACAAACACCGTCTGGCCACTTCACTCATTTAGGTACCGATTGGCCATAGGACACCAACTTCCACCTCTCACCACCACCACCACCACCACCACTTCATTTTTATGTGAATGCATCATGAATATTGATACGGCTAAACAAGAGACATTATTATTTGAATGCAAAGTTAGATTCAAATAATAATAACAACAATGATGTAGAATCACAAGGACACACCTTAAGGTCCACTCGCTTAAGTAACTTGTGTTGCAATGCATTTTGTGGGATTTCATTTCAAATGTAGTAAGCGCTTCATATGAATAATATAGATGGGTCAAATAACACAGGGCAATTTAGGAGCCATGATTGTTTTCCTTGTAACACATCTAGCATTTAAACTGCCACACAGTGATTTACCAACCGCTTGGCAGAGAGAAACATCGGCCATAAGAAACATCTGTGAAGAATTGGAAACAAAGGACGCAGAGGAACTAACAAACAGATGACTGAGTCTTCAACGAGAGCACGACCAAGCTTTTACCCATCAGTCATCTTGCACCGCCTTCTTCACCTCTGTCACTCCTTCACCTCCTCTTTTCATCCCACCCCCCTCCTTCCCCATGGAAATACATGAGTGCACAAACATAGGCAGTGGAGCCACACATACACTGTGTTCCCAGAGGAGATGACATACTGCCACATACACAGGTACACACACACACATGCACACACACATGAAAGAGCACACACACACACAAATTGCATGCATACAGATGTGCCCTAGCGCAGGCTAGTAGGGCTCTGGGCACTGCATGCATGCATCCAGTTAAGAGTGCTTCCCTAACCTAATAGTTTCAGACACAGTGAGTCACCACCACTGAATCACACTGTCCTCTTAGTGTGTTTTCATGTGTGTGTGTGTGTGTGTGTGTAAATGTGTGCCTGTGTTTGCACATGTCTGCGCATGTGTGTGCGCATGTGAGTATTAATGTATGTGTATTTGTGTGTACATGCGTACGTGTGTGTCCTACCGTGCGAGGGCAGTGCACGTATCGTGCCAGGCTGATGATCAGGTCGTGTGTGATGGGGTCCACCAGGTTCCTGAAGCTGGCGTAGCGGTACAAAACGTCATCCAGAGAGGTCGACTCCATGCCCAGGTCCTGCACACACACACACACACACAAGCATTTGTAAACTTAATTCATTAAAAATACATAGAAAAGAAATGACATAGCAAACTGCCATAACCTCAGGAAAAAAACAATTATTTTTTACTTAAACCTCAGTAAGTTGGCGTGTTGGGAAAATGCAAAAGGAGCAAATTAAATGCATCACACATTGGCAGGCGTGTACATGTGTGAAAACAAACACCCACCCACATGTAGTAAACACATGCAGGCGCACATGCACACAAAGGCAGACACACGCTGACACACAAATCTACACAGTTTCCAGTTTTGGTCATAATGTGAGAACCAACCTGCCTATAGTTTCATACAGACTATATTCTGTGGGCATTTCCTCAGACGGAACTTATTATATTATCAGAGGAAACTGTCAACATGATATTTCAATATATCACAATAACTGCCTACATTTACATGGAAAATAATCCAAGTCACAAAACTTCCTACCTCATGTGATAATGTGATTTTTCTTTTCACAGTCAACAAACCAATTAACACAAACAAGCAAATATCACAAACCATACATTGCTACGTTATGTTGTGTGTTTTTTGTTTGTCTTTTGTGAACAGGATTGATGGCAAACATTTATTTTCTGATCCGATTTCTAGTCTGTATGATTGCTTCAAGTTTCCTAAATTGATCTTCTATGAACAAAATAGAGATACATGAATTATTAAAATGAAAATGAATGTATACGTATGTACGTACGGACCATTAGTTGTCGTTAGTTTCACCAACATTTTCTGTGGCATTGTATGAAGAGGTGTGCCTCTGGCTGCCGATTAAGAACAGAGAAAAGAGAGCTGTGGGACTAGAAGACAGAGAGAGAGTCACAGAGAGAGAGACATAGAGAGAGAGGTGAAAGAGAGAGAGGCAGAAAGAGAAAAGAAGAGACAGAGACAGAGAAGTGTGGGAGAGAGAAGGAGAGAGAATCCCCCTAAAGAATAGGTATGACTCACTGTGGCCTCCATGCTCTCTATTGTTCTGCATAGGAAGGGCGGATTCATGAGAGAAGCCCTACTGACTGACCGGCGCACACATGCACACACACCACGCACGCACGCCATTGCACTCTCTATGTCTCTCTCTCTCTCTGACTCTCTCTCTGTCTTCTAGTCCCACTGCTCTCTTCTCTCTGTTCTTAATCGGCAGCCACACACACACACACACACACACACACACACACACACACACACACACACACACACACACAGAATGCAGGTGTTCAATCAAAAACCTTCCAGTTAGAAGTACAAGGACAAGGACACGCACAAAAAAACATTATATTTCTATACATAAGAAAGCCTGAGCCTGACCTTTGCAGTACATTTTTGTCAGTTCCACCTGCGTTCGTTATTTCCTTTAGCGCACACATTTACTTTGCTATCTTAATGCTAAACTTTCTGGCATCACCATGGCAATGCGGGAAATTTCCGTCGGCAGGTGTGTGTGACTTCCTGGTTTATCAACGTATGTCTCTGAACAGTGAGGCGGTAGAACCCCACGGAGCCACACACACACATGCACACATGCACGCACGCACACACACACACACACACACACACACACACACACACACACACACACACACACACACACACACACACACACACACACACACACACACACACACACACACACACTCCATAGTTTTACATCCCAAGTTTAATTACAGGTTTCATTTCATTCTAGCGGTCCGCTCTCTCAGAGCCTTCTTCATTAAATGCAGGAGCCTTCCAATTAAACACCATTGATTTATTTATTTAACCACAGAAGATAAGCAACTCGTAATTGCCTTACTACATGAGTAGTGTAATATGTTTATAAATTAGAAATATTCAATTATTTCATGATACAATGTGGAAGCGAAGCTGTGAACTAGGGCAAATGACTCAATGTATTTGAAACATGTTCACGCCTGGCGTTGGTTTGGTAAGAAGACGTATCAGGGATTATGCTATTAACACCTCTTCACAAGTGTTTGCATTTGTGTGTGAGCCGTATGTCTGAATAATTAATTAGAGCAACAGTAAGCATACTACGTTTTAGCATCTCCGAAAAACAGTGTGTGTGTGTGTGTGTGTTGCACGAGCGTGCATCTGTGTAAGCATGTGTGTGTGTATGTGTGTGTGTGTGTGCGCGTGCGAGCATTCGCGTTCGTATGTGTGACGAGGGGTGGTCGACGCACAATGGGGTGAGTCAGCTGAGCGCGCCATGTGACTTCAGCAGGCGCGATAACGATTGGAAGCTGCAACAATGCAAATACATCAGCCCTGAATAGAAATTAATCTTCCAGTTCACTCTTATCTGTTTCCAAACACAGAGTGGTTTAGGGACCTGCAATTAACGCACGCAACACAGGGCACTGGGATTACCTGAGCATGCACATTGTGCGTGTGTGCGTGCGTTCATGTGTGTGAACCACCAGAGAGGATGGCAGCCCCTTGGGGCTGGTGACATAGCGTCCTCTTTCCAGAGAATCCATACCTTTTTTTTAGAACGGGCCTTCCATAAAATATGCATGATGAGAACAAACAATATATTCTGAATTCTGAGCTGCCTTAAGATGAGGGCTAGCTGCCTTAAGATGAGGGCTAGCTGCCTTAAGACGAGGGCTAGCTGCCTTAAGACGAGGGCTAGCTGTCTTAAGCCGAGGGTTAGCTGTCTTAAGCCGAGGGCTAGCTGCCTTAAGAAGAGGGCTAGCTGTCTTAAGAAGAGGGCTAGCTGTCTTAAGAAGAGGGCTAGCTGTCTTAAGACGAGGGCTAGCTATCTTAAGAAGAGGGCTAGCTGTCTTAAGACGATGGCTAGCTGCATTAAGATGAGGGCTAGCTGTCTTAAGCCGAGGGCTAGCTGTCTTAAAAAGAGGGCTAGCTGTCTTAAAAAGAGGACTAGCTGTCTTAAGTAGAGGGCTTAGCTGTCTTAAGTAGAGGGCTTAGCTGTCTTAAGATGAGGGCTAGCTGCCTTAAGACGAGGGCTAGCTGCATTAAGATGAGGGCTAGCAGTCTTAAGAAGAGGGCTAGCTGTCTTAAGACGAGGGCTAGCTGCATTAAGATGAGGGCTAGCTGTCTTAAGAAGAGGGCTAGCTGCCTTAAGAAGGGGGCTAGCTGTTTTAAGAAGAGGGCTAGCAGTCTTAAGACGAGGACTAGCTGTCTTAAGCCGAGGGCTAGCTGTCTTAAGCCGAGGGCTAGCTGCCTTAAAAAGAGGGCTAGCTGCCTTAAGAAGGGGGCTAGCTGTCTTAAGCCGAGGGCTAGCTGTCTTAAAAAGAGGGCTAGCTGCCTTAAGAAGGGGGCTAGCAGTCTTAAGACGAGGGCTAGCTGTCTTAAGAAGAGGGCTAGCTAGCCACATCCTGCTGCCATTCCCATCCATCCATCCATCCATCTTCTGCCGCTTATCCGGGGTCGGGTCGCGGGGGCAGCAGCCTAAGCAGGGAAGCCCAGACTTCCTTTTCCCCAGCCACTTCGTCCAGCTCTTCCTGGGGGATCCCGAGGCGTTCCCAGGCCAGCCGAGAGACATAGTCTCTCCAGTGTGTCCTGGGTCTTCCCCGGGGTCTCCTACCAGTGGGACGTGCCCTGAACACCTCACCAGGGAGGCGTCCGGGCAGGGCTCCAGAGTGCGACCAAAAATCTGTCGAGTGCGACTAAACATTTTCATTGGTCGCACCGGTGCGCCTGACATTAAGCAGGTCCGTCTGTGTGGAGCGTTATTTTGTTTCCCCACCCGCGTTCTGTGAAGACGTGCCCCTACTCTGCCTCTGATTGGCTCTGACGTGCCCCTACTCTGCCTCTGATTGGCTCTGACCCTGATATTGTTTTTCGGTGAATGCGGTCCCGATCCGATCTCAAAGACTCGGACTCGGGCCGTTCAAGGCATTTTTTTTACTGATCGGTAACTGCTATATTGAGCATGAACCTAAGCCTGATCCTTCGTTTTGTCAGCTGTCACACGTGTCGTAAACAGAGAGCACACTTTGCGGCAGGACGCGATGTCTGCAGTGTAACTAACTATAAGGGAGGACTCTCTGTGTGTCTGCCATCTGCGATAATCTCGTCCATTATCTAGACGGCCTTCGTCGCACTCTGCGGATGTATCGGGACCCAGAAAAGTGCAGTGTTGAATTTGGACACACGACACGTTCAATATATTAAAAATACACTTTGAATGGAAAACTAGCGAACACCGGCAGTTGACGTCACACCGTGTGGACTGTGGGTAATGTAGTCTTCTACGTACGCAACAGCCAGCAGAGCAGCGGCAAACAGAAGCAGTGGGAGGAGTCAGAAAGGATAATAAAATGTAACACTGCTTATAATATATATATATATATATATATATATATATATATATATATATATATATATTAGTGGTGGGCAAAGATTAATTTGTTTAATCTAGATTAATCTCACTCCTATCTTGGAATTAATCTAGATTAAAATGGCTCATTTGAATTCCTATATTCATAATATGTGTGTGCTACCTAAATAATGACTAAAAGTACGTCTGCGTGATCGTAACCCACCCTGGGGTTGGCTGACTGACATCACGATGGAGAGCCACCATCGTGATGCCACGCCCCCCTCGTCCGACACACTAATCCTATAGTCTCTTCTATAGTTATTACCTAAAAACTTTGCAGGGATTGCTCTGTAAATAAATTGAAAATATAACTAGTGGTCCATATAAAGTTCTGTAAGTTAACTAGGGCTGCCCCCTAATAGTCGGCTTAGTCGAATACGTTCAGCATCGCAAACCGAATACATCCGTGGTCGCAACAAGCCCTGATTTAACTCATCGCTGCAGGCATACTGACCAATACACCTGGGCAGGTATACACCTGGGCAGACACCGCTAGACACACGGGACTCATACCGGTGATCGCGGCTTTAGTTCCCCGTGTCTGATCGCTGTAATTTGGAGCGTGAATATCGGTTGAATATCTAATATCTTTCTAACTTTAAAAAACACTTTAGTATTTTTTAAAACGATAGTCGCACATCCCTCGTAACTACGCCGTGAAGGTGAACCCTCCCGGACTCCACTATTAACATGAACCGCTCCGCCAAAGGAGCCGCACATCCACACGCACCGGACACCAAAATACAAACACACATGTTTTCCATTTGATTGCTTTTAAATAAAGTTGTGTGCAGTTATACGGTAAATACGATTATTAAAAGTGTTCATGTCTCCTTCCTGGTCCAGAACCGCTTGGTCCATGCCGTTAATAGGCGGCCCGCTTCGTGGGCCGCCTATTAACGGCCCCGCCCCCCGACGACGATATCATCGTCCATCACGATGTTTTACTGTAAACATCGTCAACTGTCAATTTAAGGGACATGATCGCCCAACCCTACCCAGCTCCCAACCCAACTTTCAGAATAGATTAACAGCGATATTTTTTTTATCGTGTTAAGAATAAATAATAACATATGTATCAACAGGCTGTAATATCTGCACATAGCCACTAAGGACTATAAATATAAATATAAGTTGTATTAACCGCACCTGGTCACCAGATGGCGGCACACATAATACACTGGGGGCGGGCGCTCAACACTAGCCAATCAGAGCATATTATGCGTCATAGAGGCCACGCCTGCCCAGGTACTACCAAACCACACATCCGGGGGAAGGGAGAAACCCTAGAGGCTGCGTATCTGGATAGATATCCAGCCAAGGGTCGCTCCACGCGTGAATTTTACAATTCCCCTCCATTTGCTTCAGATAATAGACCTAAAGTTAAACAAATTAAGTGAGTTAAAAGCGATCCTGTGCCGGCGGCCTTCTTCCTCAAAGAACAGCACAACAATATATATATTTATATTAGTGATAACGCGAGATTTTTATCGGCGATAATATTTTTAAAATTTAAAATTTTAAGCACCCCCCCCGCTCAACAATTCGGCAACTGAAGGCTCCGGTAGCACCTCCCGTTCAACAAAAAGCTCCGGTAGCACCCCCCCCCCCCCCCCCGCTCAACAATCGCGCAGACCCACTTTTAGTCATTATTTAGGCAATATAAGTCATTATTTAGGTAATATAAGTCATAATTTAGGTAATATAAGTCATTATTCAGGTAATATAAGACATTATTTAGGTAGCAAACACATATTATGGACACCTTCGACATCATTCAAAGGAGCCACGTTAATCTAGATTAATTTCAAGCTTAGTCTAGATTAATCTAGATTAAATATTTTAATCTATGCCCATCTCTAATTTATATATATATATATATATATAACAAGAGCTACCTTTTACTAAATTTTAAATTTAAGTCCCAGATCATCCTTATGAAAAAGAACGGGTTAAATGTAAATCCGCTTTGAAAAAAAGATGTCTGTTCAAGGCAGTGCACACTTTTGTTAAGTTATTTGAGTTTTATTTATTCATTTGAGTTTGTCAAGCACTTTAAACATCACAATTGAGGTTATTGTGATTTCTTGTTTGTACAGTGATTTAAATTTAAAAAAACATTTATCTGCACACGGTTTATTTCTGTTTACAATAATTTACATAATGTGTTAAGAAATTACCAATGTGTATGGAACTGACAAAACGCTTCAAATGTATTATTGCGGAGGCAAAAGGCGTGGTGAACATTTTTGGGTGCACCTAAATTATGTGCTGGTGCACCTAACTTTAGGCGCACCAGTACAACCAATGTAAAAAGTTAGTCTGGAGCCCTGCGTCCGGGAAGCAACCTAACTAGATGCCCGAGCCACCTCATCTGGCTCCTCTCAACGCGGAGGAGTAGCGGGTCTACTCCGAGCTCCTCCCGGATGACCGAGCTTCTCACCCTATCTCTAAGGGAGAGCCCAGCCACCCTGCGGAGGAAGCTCATTTCGGCCGCTTGTACCCGCGATCTTGTTCTTTCGGTCATTACCCAAAGCTCATGACCATAGGTGAGGGCAGGAACGTAGATCGACTGGTAAATCGAGAGCTTTGCCTTTTAGGCTCAGCTCCCTCTTCACCACGACGGATCCGTGCAGAGTCCGCATTACTGCAGACGCTGCACCGATCCGCCTGTCGATCTCCCGCTCCATCCTCCCCCCACTCGTGAACAAGACCCCGAGGTACTTGAACTCCTCCACTTGGGGCAGGATCTCATCCCTGACCCGGGGAGTGCACTCCACCCTTTTCCAGTTGAGGACCATGGACTCGGATTTGGAGGTGCTGATTCTCATCCCGGCTGCTTCACACTCGGCTGCGAACCGGTCCAGCGAGAGTTGGAGGATCAGTCTGATGAAGCCAACAGGACCACATCATCTGCAAAAAGCAGAGACCCAATCCTGAGGTCACCAAACCGGCCCCCCTCAACGCCCTGGCTGTGCCTAGAAATCCTGTCCATAAAAATTATGAACAGGATCGGTGACAAAGGGCAGCCCTGGCGGAGTCCAACCCTCACTGGAAACAAGTCCGACTTATTACCGGCAATGCGGACAAAGCTCTGACACCGGTCATACAGGGAACGGACAGCCCGTATTAGGGGGTCTGATACCCCGTACTCCCCCCACAGGACTCCCCGAGGGACACGGTCGAATGCCTTCTCCAAGTCCACAAAGCACATGTGGACTGGTTGGGCAAACTCCCATGCACCCTCAAGGATCCTGCAGAGGGTGTAGAGCTGGTCCACAGTTCCACGGCCTGGACGAAAACCGCATTGTTCCTCCTGAATCCGAGGTTCGACTATCCGACGGACCCTCCTCTCCAGCACCCCTGAATAGACCTTACCAGGAAGGCTGAGGAGTGTGATCTTCCTATAGTTGGAACACACCCTCTGGTCCCCCTTCTTAAAAAGAGGGACCACCACCCCAGTCTGCCAATCCAGGGGCACTGCCCCCAATGTCCACGCGATGCTGCAGAGTCGTGTCAACCAAGACAGCCCCACAACATCCAGGGCCTTAAGGAACTCTGGGCGGACCTCATCCACCCCCGGGGCCCTGCCACCGAGGAGCTTCTGACCACCTCGGCAACCTCAGCCCCAGAGATAGGAGAGCCCACACCCGAGTCCCCAGGCCCTGCTTCCTTACCGGAAGGCGTGTCGGTGGGATTGAGGAGGTCTTCGAAGTATTCCTTCCACCGATCCACAACGTCCCGAGTCGAGGTCAGCGTCTCCACCATACACAGTGTTGACGATGCACTGCTTCCCCCTCCTGAGACGCCGGATGGTGGTCCAGAACCTCTTCAAAGCCGTCCGGCCTCACCGAACTCCTCCCATGTCCGGGTTTTTGCCTCAGTAACCGCCACAGCTGCTCTCCGCTTGGCCTGCCGGTACCTGCCTGCTGCCTCCGGAGTCCCACAGGCCAAAAAGGTCCTATAGGACTCCTTCTTCAGTTTGACGGCATCCCTCACCGCCGGTGTCCACCAGCGGGTTCTGGAATTGCCGCCACGGCAGGCACCGACCACCTTGCGGCCACAGCTCTGGTCGGCCGCCTTAACAATGGAGGCGCAGAACATGGCCCACTCGGACTCAATGTCCCCCGCCTCCCCCGGTACATGGTCAAAGCTCTCCCGGAGGTGGGAGTTGAAGCTCTCTCTGACAGGAGACTCTGCCAGACGTTCCCAGCAGACCCTCACAATACGTTTGGGTCTGCCAGGTCTGACCGGCATCCTCCCCCATCATCGCAGCCAACTCATGATCAGTTGACAGCTCTGCCCCTCTCTTCGCCCGAGTGTCCAAGACATGCGGCCGCAAGTCCGACGACATGACTACAAAGTCGATCATTGAACTGCGGCCTAGGGTGTCCTGGTGCCAAGTGCACATATGGACACCCTTATGCTTGAACATGGTGTTTGTTATGGACAATCTGTGACGAGCACAGAAGTCCAATAACTGAACACCACTCGGGTTCAGATCAGGGGGGCCGTTCCTCCCAATCACACCCCTCCAGGTCTCACTGTTGCTGCCAACGTGAGCGTTGAAGTCCCCCAGCAGAATGAGGGAATCCCCAGAGGGAGCACTTTCCAGCACCCCCTCCAAGGAGTCCAAAAAGGGTGGATACTCTGAACTGCTGTTTGGACCATAGGCACAAACAACAGTCAGGATCCGTCCCCCCACCCGAAGGCGGAGGGAGGCTACCCTCTCGTCTACCGGGGTAAACTCCAACATACAGGCACCAAGCCGGGGGGCAATAAGTATTGCCACCCCTGCCCGGCGCCTCTCACCAGTGGCAACTCCAGAGTGGAAGAGAGTCCAACCCCTCTCGAGAAGACTGGTTCCAGAGCCCTTGCTATGCGTCGAGGTGAGGCCGATCTAGCCGGAACTTCTCAACCTCGCGCACCAGCTCAGGCTCCTTCCCCACCAGAGAGGTGATGTTCCACGTCCCTAGAGCTATCTTCTGCAGCCGAGGATCGGACCGCCAAGGTCCCCGCCTTCGGCCGCCCCCCAGCTCGCATTGCACCTGACCCCTTTGGCCCCTCCTGCTGGTGGTGAGCCGGCGGGAAGGGGGTCCCACGTCATCGTTTCGGGCTGTGCCCGGCCGGGCCCCATGGGTATAGGCCCGGCCACCAGGCGCTCGCCCCCGAGCCCCACCCCCAGGCCTGGCTCCAGGGGGGGGGCCCCGGTGACCCACGTCCGGGCGAGGGACACGTGAAACCATTTATTGTACTCATCATAAGGGGTCTTCTGAGCTACCCTTTGTCTGGCCCCTCCCCCCGGACCTGTTTGCCATGGGTGACCCTACCAGGGGCATAAAAGCCCCCGACAATGGAGCTCCTGGGGGTCATTGGGACACACAAACCCCTCCACCACGGTAAGGTAGTAGCTCAGGGAGGGGCCATTCCCAAGCTCCATAAGAACATGTCTCTTTGCGAGGTCAAGGACCACACTGAGTGCGGACTCATAGAACGATGGAGGGTCTAAATGCAGCTCTTGTATCTCATCGTCCTTCTGTCCCAAATCAAATGCTTCGAGCAAATGCAACCACAAAAATAGCAAAGGGTGGACTTAACCAGCTTCACGTGCTGCTTTGAAAACGATCTTCCGGCTAACAAATGTTTCTGTGGATTTTGATTGGCCAGCTATCAACGTAAAGGCTACTCAAGGGCGGGTGGATGGGTGCTGGTGGTGGGCGGGACCCTGAAGAGACACTGAAGAGAGAGACCCTGCTATCTATTTGGCGTCGAGTTAATTGAAACGTATTGAGGAAGATGCCGACTCACGTCATTAGCTCTTAACACAGCTCCTGCTTTATCAATTGATGTCTATTTAGTCGCAGCACTATGGCCACTGCAATGGTTTCCGGGCAACAAGGAGTCACACTTGGTAGCTGGCAAGAGACACATCTCTACAGCTTTAATATACACTCACCGGCCACTTTATTAGGTACACCTGTCCAACTGCTCGTTAACGCAAATTTCTAATCAGCCAATCACATGGCAGCAACTCAATGCATTTAGGCATGTAGACATGGTCAGGACGATCTGCTGCAGTTCAAACCGAGCATCAGAATGGGGAAGAAAGGTGATTTAAGTGACTTTGAACGTGGCATGGTTGTTGGTGCCAGACGGGCTGGTCTGAGTATTTCAGAGACTGCTGATCTACTGGGATTTTCACGCACAACCATCTCTAGGGTTTACAGAGAATGGTCCGAAAAAGAGAAAATATCCAGTGAGCGGCAGTTCTGTGGGCGCAAATGCCTTGTTGATGCTAGAGGTCAGAGGAGAATGGCCAGACTGGTTCGAGCTGATAGAAAGGCAACTGTAACTCAAATAACCACTCGTTACAACAGAGGTATGCAGAAGAGCATCTCTGAACGCACAACACGTCGAACCTTGAGGCGGATGGGCTACAGCAGCAGAAGACCACACCGGGTGCCACTCCTGTCAGCTAAGAACAGGAAACTGAGGCTACAATTCGCACAGGCTCACCAAAATTGGACAATCGAAGATTGGAAAAACGTTGCCTGGTCTGATGAGTCTCGATTTCTGCTGCGACATTCGGATGGTAGGGTCAGAATTTGGCGTCAACAACATGAAAGCATGGATCCATCCTGCCTTGTATCAACGGTTCAGGCTGGTGGTGGTGGTGTAATGGTGTGGGGGATATTTTCCTGGCACACTTTGGGCTTATTAGTACCAATTGAGCATTGTGTCAAAGCCACAGACTACCTGAGTATTGTTGCTGACCATGTCCATCCCTTTATGACCACAGTGTACCCATCTTCTGATGGCTACTTCCAGCAGGATAACGTGCCATGTCATAAAGCGCGAATCATCTCAGACTGGTTTCTTGAACATGACAATGAGTTCACTGTACTCAAATGGCCTCCACAGTCACCAGATCTCAATCCAATAGAGCACCTTTGGGATGTGGTGGAACGGGAGATTCGCATCATGGATGTGCAGCCGACAAATCTGCAGCAACTGCGTGATGCTATCATGTCAATATGGACCAAACTCTCTGAGGAATGTTTCCAGTACCTTGTTGAATCTGTGCCACGAAGGATTAAGGCAGTTCTGAAGGCAAAAGGGGGTCCAACCCGGTACTAGCAAGGTGTACCTAATAAAGTGGCCGGTGAGTGTATATATATACAGTATATATGCATCTCTACACCTAGAATATACTGTATTTTTTTGCATCTCACACAGTCCTACTCTTCTCCCCACTTCATCTTCTTTCCACCTGTTTCTTTCACCCAACACCTACCCACAGTCTCTCTCTCTCTCTCTCTCTATAAACAACCACCTGAGGGCGACCACTAAAACAACCATATGAGCCAATACCTCCTGCTCACCAAGTGGCAGGAAGGTTTGAATAAGTATCTTGCTTTTTATCAGTTATATCTGTATAGATCTAGGTTGATATTTAATTGGACTATATTCATACCGTTTACATTTAATACAATTTTCAATTTAGACAATTTAAAGGTTAATGAATCTAAACATGTGTGGTTGTGTTACACCGCTAGCGAAAGCATATTGGAGAACAACTAAATGCTGTTCTAAGTAACTTGACATAGCGCTGCTATTGTTATTCACTGTGCGTTGGCTCTCGTGGTGGTATTTGATACGCATGTAAAACAGCCATAAAGGACTGATGGATCTTAACCTATTTCTGTGCTGCCTGGCTTGCACTATAAAACTAACCCTCCTCCACCATCCACCCCAGCCAGGGTTGGATGTTGTGTTGTTGTTGGTTGTGGACATTCCTCTGACCCCTAATCCCTGCTTCCCAGATGCTATTATTTGACGTGGCGGCGAAGGGAAAATCCTCCAGAAGGTCACCAACTACCACCCAGGGTCCAACACCTGCCACTAGCCAATGACTGATAGATCTGACTTTTGAAAAAAATGCAGGGTTACATATTTAAACAAATGCTTGGCCGGTAGATCTTTCCACTCTGGCAGTTAAAAAGACACCATTCTAAAAGTAAATTTTTGAATTATGTTTTTAAGGTCATTCACCGAGAAAGTTGTCCATCTTTAACAGTTCCACTTTCCCTTAGTAGAGGAAGCAACTCTAAGTAGGAAGTGTCTATAAGTGAGCCAACTTGCATAGTTTTACATGTAATTTGTCCTCTCCAATCAATGATTGAAATGCTCTAAATAATGCTGATCTGTAAATAGCATCTTGTAAGGGTGTATAAGCAGGGTGGATTGTGGGATTGTGGAATCAACATATACACACATATACTGAAACTCGCTCCTGGCTGGACTCCCTGCCTCCGGGTCAAGCCTTTGCAGCGCATCCAGAACTCGGCAGCACAACTCGTGTACAACCTGCCGAAGTTCTCCCACGTGACCCCTTTCTTCCGCAACCTCCACTGGCTTCCTGTAGCAGCTCGTATCAGATTCAAGACGATGGTACTGACCTACAAGGCTGTCAACCGCCCCGACCCACCTCCAAGCACTAGTCAGACCCCACACCCCGGCTAGAGCCCTCCACACAACTACCTCGGCCCACCGGCCGGTACCGCCATCCCCGAGAGCAAACAAAGTTTGCACAGCCAAGTCACAATTCTTCTCTGTCTTGGCGCCACTATGGTGGAACGACCTCCCTGCTGACGTGAGGACTGCAGAGTCGATCACCTGCTTCCGCAAGAGACTCAAGACCCACCAGTTCAGAGTTCACCTGGACCCTGCTTAGCATCCTTCCTCTCAAGACCCACCTGTTCAGAGCAACAACTTTGCAATCATTCTGTTTGTATGTCCTGGCTTTTGCATATTCTGCACTTAGTATTTTCTCACTTATCTCTTTTGTTTACTAGCAATTGGTTAACTTAGCAATTGGGTGTGCTTGAAACTCGTTCTTGTGAAATCCTTACTCAAGGGAAATCCTCACTCTCTTCTTAAGGGATTTACTGTTGCAATTTCTCCTAACAAATGTACTTCTTGTAAGTCGCTTTGGACAAAAGCGTCTGCTAAATGCCATAAATGTAAATATATACATACATACATACACACACACACACACACACACACACACACACACACACACACACACACACACACACACACACACACACACACACACACACACACACACACACACACACACACACACACACACACACATTTACATATATTAGGACGTTTTACTGGATCTGGTTGTGAGACGTTAAAACAGAAATATTCCTCACAATGGTGCAGAACGTACAGACAAATGTGTTTTCAAGAAAATGCTTCAAACTGGTGCAATGAGCAAAAACACTCATATAATTGACTGACTTTTAGATCATATTATTATAAGCCACGGGCTCACGGTCAGATCCGTCAAACTGTCATTCAGACAGTGTGTGTGCTTAGTCAACCCAACGAGTCGCCTGTCAATCAGTTTGAGTGGCGCCTGCCTGGGCTGCTGTGGTTTCTGCTGACGGCTGACCATTAGAAAACCCACTAGCCTGATGAAAACAAACAGACCACCACACTCGAGTTCCTGTTTCAACAGGCAGTGATGCAAGCACGAGAAACTGGCCAATTAAACGCCTGTTCATGTGTGTGTATGTTTGTGTTTGTACATTTGTATGTCTGCATTTGCACGTGTCTTTGTGCATTTGCATGTGTGTGTGTGTGTGTATGTGTGTGTGTTTTTGGTGAGAGTGGTTTCTGTAATAAATTAACAGCCTCGCATTTGTTTCACTCGCTCACCTCTGGAATGTCCCTTTGAGGGATGAATAATAAAGTGTTATTATATCCCCTGGTGACAATGGGACTACCTGTCTGTCTGATGGGGGAAGAGGAGCAGCCTACCTGTCTGTCTGATGGGGGAAGAGGAGCAGCCTACCTGTCTGTCTGATGGGGGAAGAGGAGCAGCCTACCTGTCTGTCTGATGGGGGTAGAGGGGAAGCCTACCTGTCTGTCTGACGGGGGAAGAGGAGCAGCCTACCAGTCTGTCTGATGGGGGTAGAGGGGAAGCCTACCTGTCTGTCTGACGGGGGAAGAGGAGCAGCCTACCAGTCTGTCTGATGGGGGTAGAGGAGCAGCCTACCTGTCTGTCTGATGGGGTAGAGGGGCAGCCTACCTGTCTGTCTGACGGGGGTAGAGGAGCAGCCTACCAGTCTGTCTGATGGGGGTAGAGGGGCAGCCTACCTGTCTGTCTGATGGGGTAGAGGGGCAGCCTACCTGTCTGTCTGATGGGGTAGAGGGGCAGCCTACCTGTCTGTCTGACGGGGGTAGAGGAGCAGCCTACCTGTCGGAGGGTTTTCAGCACCTCGGTGGCCTGGTCGTGCTTGCCCTGCTTAGCCATCCCCATCATCTCCTGGATCATGCCGATGCGTCTCTGGTAGGGCGGTGGTGGGGTCCCCCCGCGGTTCAGCCTCTCCCCAGACCGCAGCAAGGCCAAGATGTCCCCGCCACTGGTGCGCTCCTTGGTGGGCGTCCGCCTCCAGCTGTGCTGAGGGCTGCCTCCCCCGGGGCTGTCCTGGGGGCCTTTGGTGTGCTTGGCTCCCATGGTCCCACTGTGGTGGTGGTGGTGGTGGTGGTGGTGGTGGTGGCGGCGACAACAGTACTGGTCCTCCCACTGTAAGCAGTCACACAGAGGAGGGCCAGGCACCGCCCGGCAATGGCTTAAGAAAAGCCTACAGGCCACTCTTGAAATACAAAGTAGTGAAACACTGCAGGTGTTCACATCTTCTTGAAGGACCTGGGATGAGCGAAGCAGGGTCTAGAGGAGGTGGAGCCCACCTGGGCCTTCATGTAGTAGGATTCGCCCAGCACTTGACCCAATGTTGTGGCTGTTCATACTCCAACCTTGTGGACCGAGGAGGCCTACACCATCCAGGGGTTAATATAGTCCCACACAAACACTCATAGGTCAGATTCTAGCAACATCACTTTCTTTAGTGCGCAAGGCAACTGGACCAACCTCAGATTGACTCGTCAGGTAGAGAAGAAGAAGAAGAAGAAGAAGAAGAAGAAGAAGAAGAAGAAGAAGAAGAAGAAGAAGACAGCAGGATGACGCCAGTGGCGTAGGCTACAGCCACCTCGGGATGTGAACCTTACTGTACACGACGTCGCCCGCCGCAGCCTCTTATCCCGGACCTAAACTTCACCCCTTCCTCCAAAACGGAGCCATCACACAAACCCAGATGAGAGGAGCAACAACGCGTCTCTCTCTATGCTCTCTCGCTCTCTCTCTCTCTGTTTTCCTCTGACCCACTTGTTTTCATTACCTACCACCACATAAACTCTTGCATCCTCGCAGCGCTAAACGGAAGCGAGGCGGGCGTGTTGACTGGAGCATCCTCCCCCCCACCGCCTTCTGCAACTCACGTTTTATCTGCATGGACACATCGCATGGTTCCTCTTCTTACACCGACCGCTCCGCGTCCACGTTAACGTCGCATCCTCCCGCGGTCGATGCGACGCACGCAACCAGGCGCTGCATCAGCTCACAGTCTGTCCTCTCCTATAGGGAGGCAGGAGCTGCTGCTGTTGCTGCTGCTGCGGCTACAAGGGCGGAGAGGAGGAGGAGGAGATGGAGGAGGAGGAGGGAGGGGGTCTGACTCTGAGGTGTCCCCAGTCGAGACTGAATTATGTATCACACACTCCTTTCACTGGACTGGCGTGCATGGTGCATGTGAGGCCAGGTCCCCCCCCCCCACCCAGGCAATTTGGAGGGAGGCAGTGATGGCGGTCTTTGTTATTTGCAGAACTAGTGGAGAGACTTGCATTTAATCGAGGTTAATAAATAACTTACAAGTTTCGACCACGTGACAGTGGGATGTGATCGCATAACCTACAGATCGTTTACGTCGAGGCTTTAGATTGAGGTTTGCTGACCTCTGGTGGTTGCAATCGTAATAACTGGGAAACGTAGAGGTAAAGCAAATAACCCCTTCGTCAGATTATACTCACATAAATCTGTTCATTGGAATATTACTGCATTATTATTACCAATACATCAATAATCAATAAATATGCCTACACAATAATTAGGAAAGCACACCCTTAATGGGAATAATACAGGGTATGTGTATGTATGCAATGCAGGCCTGTATTGCTATAGGTTACATGCCCTAAATGTCTTTAAATCTAAGGTGAAGTCAGATAACAAACCCTGGCAACAGACACAAACCTTCCTAACACACTTACTGGCCCGGTAAACTGAGATGAGTCCAGCTCAATGAATGTTGTAGACCATCAATCCTTCTAACACCTTCATAATAACAACCATGGTCAGAGAAAAAGCTCTGGAATCATAACAGCTGACATTAATACTTTCATTTGAAGACCCTTCTAACACGCAGTTCTTTTTACACTATCACACCATCCTTGTGATAAACTCTAAATGCATGATGTGGTTGTTCATATAAAATTACAATCATAAAAAAGCTAAGGAGACGGAAGTGTGCAGAGGTATATTTATTGTTTTGCCTTTAATTACATATCTATTTACAGTAGTATGTCAACCATCATTATCAATAACAAAATGTTAGTTTCTTTTCTCCACGAGATAAGAGTCAACATCACACACTTTAAAAACTAAACCTAATCTGTTGACGGCTGAGGATAAAACAACAGTCAAACTTTTGAGACATCCAACTTGGTCTGAAAGAAACCTCACTTTGTCCTTTGAACATGAAATGTGGTGAATTCCGAATGAGAGCCCTTCCCATTGGCTTTGTGGTTGTTTACACTTGTAAACACCACCTACCCCCAGACCTTCTCCCTGTCCAACTGAGCTGCCGCCAGTTAAGGACTTGGCTCCTTCTTTCCGTCTCATGCCCAGAGTCTCTGCTCAGGTTTCACAACTGGGTGTGTTGGTTCTGAGCACTGTTGCATATTGTCAAAGATTCTCATTTTTAAAAGATTCTCACTGTTGCGCATTTTCAAAATTCGCAACCTTTACAGATGAGAACCAACTCAGAAGTACAGGCATTTGATCGTAGGGCCCCTGGGATGATGGCTCTTTATGGCTTGTTGTCATGACTGCTGCAGTAACTTCAAGGCATTCTCTTCATTAGTGCAGAGAGCTGACATCGACTGGCATATGGAGAGCCAGTCTCATCTCAGCCACCAGTTCACTACTCTCCATCACTGCACTGTTTTCTGCTTCATTGGCAACACCATAAGGTAGACATGAATGTTAACAGGGCTGGAAAAAGCAATTGACGTTCCTGCACTATGAAAATTCAATGGGGCATTGTATACACATCAACTGGACAGGACTTGGCCTGCATTTGGGTTATCTTAAAAAACAAAAACAAAAAAACAGGAGTGGGATCATTTACTAATTTCCTTAACCATACACCTGTGCTACATTTATGGGGAACACTGAAGCAGAGGTATAGGAAAAGGGGGGGGGGGGGGGGGGGTCCTCTACAGATGATCCTGCGAGTGGGGTGTGAAAACGTCCAGCACGTAGTTAGAAGGTGTAGCCTGCAGGGGGAGCCTTGTCATCCTTGTTGCTCTCCAGGGAGAATGGAGGAATGCGGACGTCAAAGTGGGAGCCGTCTGTCCTCTCGATACGGAACGTGCCCCTGTGGAGAAATGGGTGGTGGGTCAGCAAATGGAGAAGCTAATACAAGCTATACATGGATGGGCTGATGAGATGACTCACCACATATGACCACTGGGTGCTTGGAGGGACACATGGCTGCTGTACTGGAAGGCAGGCTGTTCTTTAGACAACACAGGCTCCTGGGACACAACAGGGATGTCACAGTGGGTCACAGACACAAGTAGGAGGGCAATGATAGGTTGGCTGTAGTCTTTGCAAGCCACGGTAGTATTAGTCATTTTTAGCAGATGCTTATCCAAAGTGACATACAAGTGAGGCAGAGAATAATCGAAATTGGGGTAGCTACAAAAAAGCTAGTGCTGCACAACCTTGATTAAAACACAACTGGCCAGAGCAGCCGTAGGAATCAGAAATACAATGTTTTAAGCTTTTTTTTTTCTATTTGTGGTAGTGCAAACAGTTACAGTAGATATACTGATACCTCTTCATCCCAAGAGGACCCAAATCCGGACCACCCCCTCCCAAAAGCAAGATGTCATAAGGCATTTAAACATGTGAGTCATGAGCCCCGAGAACTATTAGATTCTCAACTTTTAGTATATCATAACCATTGTTAGCTAAATGAAACACAATTCCAGCCCCAAACAAAATAATAAGCATATCACAACAGTTATATATTTCATTACTGCACTTATTTTTTACGTCATGTTATCTACAAAAACTACATATGAAAGCTGACTCCAATGATTCCAACAGTCCAAACCCGAACTCATTTCACTCTGTGACCAAAACACGCTAGCCTAGAACTCTAGACACCCCCTAGCGGCAGCAAATTTATTTGGCAGCTAGGTAGGTCTAGCACGGCTCCGTCGGCTTTTTGGTGCTGGAAACACCAAGTATGTCTGACCAATCACAGCGTGAGGGGCGGAGTCGAAAGCCGGGCTACCATGACGACAGAGTTGCGATGGTTCCGTGTTAGGTAAACAATGGCTGCTGCTGCTGGCGAACGGCTGTCTTTCCACTCGGCTTTGGCCGCGACTCTTCAAGACTTGAAGTTAACATTTTATTTGAGAACAGAACAAAGAACGGCACTGAAGTCTTTCCTCGAAAATAAATATGTATTCGGAGTTTTGATTAATTACGTAGTCAGAGCCGTCGCTCTGACTACGTCACCTTCTTTGTTGCTCTGATTGGTTGTAGCGCTATCCTATTGCGTGCAGAGGGAACTTGAAAGACAACTGTTTATCCCGCCCACACTGCCAATGGAGCTGAGCCAGACCTTACATCTTTCTGATGTGGGTCTGGCTTGCCAGGCTAAAAACACGCCGAACTAGAGGCCAAAAACAATAAAGAATAAACTTCACTTTTTCTAGTTACAGCCACAATGTATCTCTTACCTTTGTTGTTTTTGTCATCAAAGTTGTGTTTGATTGCATAAAACCACCATAAACACACAATCCAGTGTCTGGGCACCATTTTGAAACCTCACATATTGTTTACAATCAAAATATAGTAGCTAAGAGAAGGTCATTCAATTGTTATTCACCCTGAACATTCAATAGATGGGTCAAAGGTCAGAATTGAACAATAGGTTCGACATATTTACCTGTGTATCATCACGTTTGTATTGTCATTTTTGCATTGATTTGCATCGGATTTATTGTTTTTTGGGAGACTGCCTAAACCTGCCTCTACTAAAACATCTATCTTAGCTCTACACTTTATTTGCATTAAATCCTGACAAAGTCCCTCATCAGATGTTGTACTATAGGCTACCAACTGATAATGCACTAGGTGTTATTCGCTCTAAAACATGACATTTATTTCAGGCAGAAATGAAATCTTCCATTTATACTGTGTTCTAGCTTTATTCACTGATCCAGTAGCAGCCACATCGATTGCATCGATTGGAAATTGGCCTAGTGATGAAGAGGTTAATTTCATTGAAGGAGCTTTTGAATTGACTCTTTGGATTGGCTTCAGAATCATTCTGAATTTGGTAAAAACTGCTTCTAGATTTGATATGCCCCCGTTTTTGCACTGTTTCCTCATTTGCAACAAAAGGATGCATTTGTTAATTTGTTATGCAGACAGTGTGTACTGACCCTGCCCACCACACCACGCCCCCGCACCGTCTCCAGGGTGCCAGACAGGCTGAATATCCTCCAGTGTCTCTCCCTCAGCTGGACCACCTCACTGCCCATGTTCTCCAGACGAATGCAGTACCTCCACTGCACAACACAATGCAAACAGTCAGAATGTATTACTGTGTGAAATGAGTTAAGGTTGCTCAGTGGTACAATATCCTAAATGACTCAGCATCCTTGTGACCAAAGCCTGAGCCAATAATAAAACCTAAGCTACTCACCCAGTAGACATGAGAGTTCTGGGCCTCCTGGGAACAGGGAAAACAATTACAAATGAGTATTTGGAAAGACCATGGACTTGTGTCCATCTACCATAGCTTGTGTGCTCCGTGTGTGTGTTGTTCTCATGTCGAGTGCTAATGCTGCTGAACACAAAATAATAGTGCTTGCCATAGAAGGACTAATCTCCCCGAGTGATTTTAGCTTCAACATAATTAAAGTGTGTGTCATGAGCACTGTGCTAGTGCATGAACGCGCACATCAGCACCGAAGCATTCAAGCGTGGATCTGTTGGAAGAACAGGGGAAATGACAACAGAGCCTGCAGTTCCTCTCTTAAGTCTATATGGGGCGCCGCTCCCTCACCCTCATGCCCATGTAAAAGGGGATGACGGTAACGCGGATGTTCTCGGTGGTCTCACGGTGCACGTCCGACAGCTCCAGCCAGGGGTGGTTCTTCTCCTGCCACGCCTTCAGTGTGTCTCTGGCCGTGAAGGGAGGAGCTGTGGACGCCGGGTACACCCACCCACCCACACACACACCCCCACACACACACACACACACACACACACACACACACACACACACACACACACACACACACACACACACACACACACACACACACACACACACACACACACACACACACACACACACACACACACACACACACAAAGTGATTGGTGTAGATTTGTAAAGTATATATATTTATTTAGTATAATGAAATGAGAGATCAGAGAGCATTTACATTTGGCGGAGTTGAACAGGAGGAAGCGCTCAAACAGCTCATGCTGGATGGGGACCTGCTCTGTGGAGTTGTAGGGCAGGATGTCTTCGTGGCTGACATAGTCCAAACCTGGACACAAACACACTGCTCAGACAGGAAGTATTGCTACACACACACACAATGGAATAAACAGATGGAGAACACGAGATTTATTGCCCGTTTGTGTCCTCAATACATAATAGATACCGACATAGAGGGCAATCAGCAAACATTTGGCATTGTTTTTGACATACTCAAAATTAAGGCCGAACCGCATGTAAACAAAAGGTGACCAAACCCGTGTTCTCCATATTATCCGTCCATCAGTAGAGTCCCTTAGAGAATGCACTGGTTCAATTGTTTTTATAGTATACACAAAGTCTGTGTGTGGCCATAATGGGGTGCATGTACTTTGTGGCACACAAACAATCTGCTAGCGCCTTGGGCTGCACTGTGGATACAGCAGCCTAACTGGTTTAAATGTGACACTGCTTGTCCCCTATATGGCTGTGCCATATCATACCGTCCATGATAACGGGTATACATTTTTACATGATAAAAAAAGTGTTGTATCGCGATATCAATGACATAGCGACACGATAACATATGACACATTTAGGTTCCCTAGCGCCCATGCGCTCAACGACACATGCCCAAAGATGTCAGAGAGCGAGAGCAGCGTGACAGTAGGCGTAAACGTAGCAAAAGTTATGCGTTATAAGACGAACACGTATTAGCGTGGATGTAATCACGCAAGGAGGAGATAGCAGCTGGGGATGTGCGACCCAAAGTAAACAAATGACTCAACACAGCATCGCTGGAGCACTCCTAGTTGCACTCCATATGTTTACATTGGACTTATGCTGTGTCACTGTATATCGTGCTGTGCCACTATTGCACTATAATGTTGCTGCTGCTGCCACCTTGTGGCAATAGATTCACACTTCTAAATAGGGCTGTGCGATATGACCAAAATATCATATCCCGATATAGGTAATTCATTATCCTGATAACGATATATATTACGATATAGCACATTTTCTGTAAATTCAATGAATAAATAGTTTATATAAAATGACCACATGGAAAGGCCTATTTTGTATATTACATTTTGAATTATATACTCGACAATTAAAGGTAACGTACTCATATTTTATTATTTTTCTCCTTTTATTTAGAACCTTTGCGCACAAGCATGTAACAAAATATAAAATATTAATGTATAAATATAAAAAGGTAAATAGAAAACGCTTTTCAACTATAGTCGCAAACAAAATAAATATAGGCCTAAAATGTGAATATGGTCAAAAATATCAAAACCAACAATATAATACTCTTTAACAGTAGAAATGTTTAAATTGTAGCAGCAAACAAAAATGAATACAGGCCTAACAAATATTGGTATATAGAATACCAAATGTACCACTTTCAAGTTTAAACTATAGAAGCAAAATAAGGCTCACAAAAATATATAAAATATAACAAGTAAACAAAACACTCCTTCAAGTTGGAATTATAGCAGCATTATATGAAAACAACCAAAGTGCCGCAAACAAAATAGATATTTGGCAACACTGCTTCAAAATGTTTGCCTTGTGTTTCCGAATCTCACAGGAGAAAAGGCCGCAGTATACTCGCCGTTCCCAAGCGTGACGTCAAAATGACGTAGATCTCGCCGGCGCGACAGGATTTTGACCCGTTCGCGCCGTGTCGCGCACCTCTCTTTTTTTTTCCAGCGGCGCGCGACAACGCGGAAACAAACACGGACGAGTTCGAAGGCACATTTTAATGTGCCTTATTGCTAAGGCTTCTTTCTTTATATGTTCCATTTTATTGTGTGGTGTAGGCCTATATTTTTTCACTAATAAACCGTGGTTTTACGTAAGTGCTGTCTACTGTTGTTGTGGTCAAAGACGAGTGGAATTACGTGGCTGAAAAACTATCTCAAAGCGGCAGTAAGTTATAAAATAAAAGTATATAAGGTAATCACTAAGTTATTAAGATAGATGCTTACAAACACTATTCATATGAGAACTGCTGCCATACACTGGACTGTTGATGGCTGACCAGGTGGGGCAGTGATGTAGAATAATAGCAATGTAAAGTAATAAACAGACATAATGCTGTATAGTGAGAGACATCCCGGTGAACTAAACCTTAACTGAAAATGTCTATGAAGACACAGGGGTGCCAGTATTAGCATATCTCTTCTTCTACTGCGTAGAAATAGCAGAGTTGGTCGCCTTTCCTCAGTGGCGCCACCTCTGTTCAGGAGAAGACTGCAACTACTGTCGCGGCCACCAGCGCGAGTATAAATAGTTACCACGCTCCCGTGACGTCACATTGTCGCGCGACAGCTTGGGAACGGCGAGTATACTGCGGCCTTTAAGTGTACAGGTTGAGAGCCAGGAATACAAGCTGGTCAACTCTTTCTGGTTTAGGTGATGACCTCTGACAAGTCACAATCTTCCCACTTGTACTGAACGCCCGCTCTGATGGGGCACTTGTGGCAGGGATGCACAAGTATTCATTTCCTAGCTTGGCCACTAGTGGTAAATGTGCAACGGCAGCCGTTATCTTCTTCCATCTTCATAATTCTTTGCCATATGGTGTGCAAAAGCTTCTTGCAACGTCTGGGGTTTGTTTTGAGCACTTGACTGTCTGTTGTGGGGACCGGTCTGCGGCATACTTTGCAAAGTACAGTTTTCTGGTCCGTGTCAGTCTTTTCGTATGCAAACCACGTCCACGCGACAGAAGTAGCCCCTCTTTTAGGTACGAGCTCCTTGTTTTGTCTTGGCTGGTCGGAGTCCTTCTCCTGTTCGGAATTACCCCCTTCTGTGTCACGTTCACTATCCTCCATGTTTGTTTGTGTTGCCGTGTGGAAGAACGTAAAGCGTCGTCCAAATGATGAAAAATATTGCCGTAAAGAGTGAGATTTGCGAGACAATGAAATAAACAATAGAGCATAATATGAAACAATAGACTTTCTTTCGTCACACGAAATATATCGTCATATCGCACAGCCCTACTTCGAAATAGGTAGTCTGTCATCAATGACAGTAGCTAGCTAGTTGCAAAAGGAGGATGGAAAATGCCCTTCATTTTGTTTGCACTAATAAATCCTGCTGCCTGCAAGCTGCAATCACCGATAAAATGTTGTTCAGTATTTTTTTTCTTTATCGTCATAAATATCATCATCGCAAATGTCCTTGAAATATCGTGATATAATTTTGAGGCTATATCACCAACCCCTAGTCCCCTATATGCGCTATAAGGTCTCCATGTGGGGGCTGCATACCTGGGATGGCGTACAGGGCTCTGCTGTCGTCATGGTTGGCCAGAAACGTCACAGCCTCTGTCTGGGACCTCTGGGACTGTCAACAACAGCATGCAACAATTAGCAGTCAGAAGAAGGATTTAACCCACTTGTCTTGTACAGAAGGCTGGGTCATTTTTTTGTTTAACATTGATCTTGTGATGTGTGGAAGAGTGACAGTCAGGGCCAACATATTCAGTATACATTTATACTGAATTCCTAAAAAAATAAAACATTCACGCCACTGCCAGTTACATAACAAAAAAAATGTTGCTGTTTTTAAAGAGAAGTCTACTAATTATTATCCAACACTGGTTGGATTAGTCCCATCCTTTTCCTATGGCCAGACATAAATTACACAAATGTATTTACACTACTCAAGTGTTCTGCAATACAGACTGTCCTGTTCTCTTTTTGTGAAATGTCATGCACAATTCAAAGACTCCCTGAGCAATAGTAAGGAGCCCACAAAAACACGTCAATCGGTACCACAAATCAGTCAGAGTTGTCAAAAATAAGGCACAGCTATGAGGGAACACAATGTCCTCCATGTTCACCATTGACAGTGTAGACAACCAGTACAGTTAGCGAGTATAATTATAGTGAGTATAATTAGCGTGCAAACTTTTTCCCCCAGAACAGTGGTAGTTCATTGAGATTTTGCAGAAATGCTGAGCAACAGCATCAAATGTACTGTATTTAATGTTTTGAAGGAGCTAAGTATTTATTAAATTGTCTCTTGCTCCTATGGATTTTCTTCATCACTGTGTGTACATATACATGGATCGCCAAAACTCTTCTAGTACATTCTGGTTATATGATATTGTGTTGCATAACTCATGTACATATGTACTTCCAAGTTCCTACTGATAAAATAAAATAAATTAATCTAACTGAGGAAAAATCATTGTTGTTGTCGTCGAGTTAACAAAATAAATCTGCAGCAGCCCCGCTGAAACCAATGGGTGACGTCACAGACGCTACCTCCATATTTTACAGTCTATGATCGAGACCCCACTTTGTAAAGTTGGGAATTGGAAAAACATGCATTTGTGTTGATCAGAGTTTGAGTTGATACAAAAGTTTAATCTGAAGGCAAATGTATCATGTCAAGTTAACTATTAAATTACTGCACAGATGGTCCCCTGTCAAATGTGTAGAATTATTTAGTATTTTGACAGATGCACAAGTGCAAGTGCAATCTATTATATATATTGGGAAGACGTGAGGATGAGCTGATGGGTAGAGACTTCATTCCTTCTAATCTTCAATATTCTTTATTATGATCCATCTTAACTAGACCAGATCATAGTTGCAGAAATGAAAGTGACTGATTACACCGAAACCTACACAGCTTGCACAACACAACATAAAGCCTGTGGTGACTCACTATGTGAGGGCAGTCCCTGGTGTCAATCAGGACTTGGTAGTAGGTGTGAGTCTTCCCCTTCACCTCCTTGGAACCGTGGGCACCGCCAGGGGCCTCGGGTTTACTGGAGCCAGGGGGGACATGAAAATGATGCATCAACACACAAACAGTGCTTTTTCAACTCTGGCTTCTGAACTAGGAAATTAGGACATTTGTCATCTACAGGAAGATACGCAAATAAATATTGTGCCGATTGAACTTCCAAGTAGAGGATTACGTGGCTATGAGCGTAAAGATCACAATTGGTCAAGAACAACATTGGTCTCCATTTAGCAGAGCTCGGTACCCAACCCTACAATGAACAACGCTGTATGTAATAAAACCAAGTATTTGCAGAGTTTGTGGGTTATGGTGCAGTGGAGAGATCTGAGAGCACATCTGGGCTGATGTGTTAACCAGACCATTACATAGCGATGGCCTGTGGGCCGGGTCAAGGTTAGGGGGTGGTTATAAATCTGACCTCACAATGACTTTATTTTGACTAAATGCTCTACAACAACATCTGAATATTACGACCCAAACAACATTGAATTACTTCTAAATAAATACACACATGCGAGTGGTGATATCATAGCTGAGAAATATTTTCCAATATCATACAAGTTTGTGGGTTTGTGGAGGGGCCTACCTGTCGGACACAGGGGGGGTGACATCTCTGTCGTAGAGGCGTGCGTGCCAGGGGAACAGGACGATACCCCTGTAGCCGAACACGCTGTGGAGGAACAACTGACAACAAATGGAGAAACTAAATAAATCCTCTGTAGGAAAGTATGTAAGAAGTAGTAGTAAGCTGCCACAATGTAGATACAATGTACACAGGATTACGCTTATACAGGATCTTATAATATTATTAAAGAACCTAACTAACTAACTAACTAATAATAGAGTAGGATCGAACCACACATCTCATCAGTACACATGTATGGGACTTGTTTTCTGAATGTATATTAGGGATGGCCCGATACCGATACTGGGATCGGGCCGATACTGTACTCATGTACTCGTACTCATAAAAAATTCACCGATACCACGCACCGATACCACGTAAATTTTGCACAACGAAACTGACCGCCGCGCGACCGTTGGAGAGTGCTACAGTGCATCAGGAGCCAAGTAGTTTAATTGAAATATGCAGTAGTTTACTTGAGACTAGGGATGGGCATAATTAATCGATGATCGATCATTGATCGTTAAGAAATGTGTCGATCAATTTATATTGTTATCGATCAAAAGGACTTTGTGTTGCATACTGTGAGTCTTGAAGCGGTGCCCGGTGATCGCGGCTTTAGTGTCTGATCGCTGTAATTCGGAGCGTGAATATCGGTTGAATATCAAATATATTTCTAACTTTAAAAAACACTTTAGTATTTTTTTAAGACGATAGTCGCACATCCCTCGTAACTACGCCGTGAAGGTGAACCCTCCCGGACTCCGCTATTAACATGAACCGCTCCGCCGAAGGAGCCGCACATCCACACGCACCGGACACCAAAATACCAACACACATGTTTTACATTTGATTTTAAATAAAGTTGTGTGCAGTTATACGGTTAAATACGATTATTGATTAATGACCGATCGCGTAGCCTACTGCGGTCAAGACAGCCGTCTCTCGGTTTCGCGTGGTCAAGCCAGCCGCTCCAACAGTTTCAATATTTCCATAACTGACATTTTAGCAAAAAGTTCAGCCTCATATGTTTTCTGACTAAGGTATTGCTTTTAGATAGTTCATGCAATTGTTTCTAAATGTGTGGCTCATCTTTTTGTCGCGAGCCTTTTCCGAGCGCCGCTGCGTATAGGCATCGGCCTTTTTTCCCCTTTTTTCAAAACAGTTATACAGTTCAATGCCCACTTTTACTGCCTTGTTTGATTATTGTTGGCCGATAAGTAGGCTACTTATTGTAATTGGAATACAGATGTAGTCTTGTTGGATCGTTTCCAAACCTTTAAGAGCGCATGTAGGCGCATTGTTCGGCTTTTACGAGCGCCGCATAGGCCTATAACCAGGGACGGGCTGCCATAGGGAGATTGGGCCGGACGATTTCAGGCCGATTATTTTGTATTTTTTATTTTGTGTATTATTATTTTTGGGCCGGTCCAGATTATTGGGCCGGTCCAGGACTGTCATAATATGTCGGTCGTAGGTCCGGGGTGCGCTACAAACGCGCCCCCCCCCCCCCCCCCCCCATCATTCTAGCGATGATCGATCAAGGACATTTCTTAAAATGCCCATCCCTACTTGAGACTATGCAATAGTTACATTGATATTTTGTTTAATTGAAATATAAAATTGTTTAATTGAGACTATACACAATACATTGACATTTTGTTTAATGGAAAGCTGGAGAAGGTAGTTTCATTGTTCTGAGTTGTCAGTGTTATTGATATTTTGTCAGTTGTGAAGACAGTACCAGTATTGAAGCTTTTTGTTTGCACAAACAAATATATATAATTTATTTTTTTTATTTTGAAGTTGTTGTTTTTTTTTTGCTTATTTCATTTCATTTCATTTTTATTTATTTGAACATGGAATAAAAAGAAAAAACTTAACCACTTAAGTAGAAAATAAAACAAAACAAAAATAAGCAAAAAACAATTATACAATCACACGTTTAACATGTTCAAAAGGAGTGGGAAGAAGTCAAAGCTTATTAAATCCCACCCCCTCTCCTTCTTTTAGTTCAATGATATTAATAATATTAATAATAATTAATAATAATAATAATTAATAATAATTTTAAAAATACTAATATATCTATATAACATACGGTAATTTATCTCAATATGATTAATATATATACACATACATACGCATATATATCCATGCCTACAATCTAGTAGTATTAGTAAGTATAAAATAGTAGTATTAACAATAATTTATCTCTATACGATACGATATATACTGTATATATATATATATATATATATATATATATATATATATATATATATATACATACACATTTAATGTCTTTATATTTTTATAAAAATAATATATCTATATCTAATATTCTGTAATGAATCTCAATAATAAATCTATACACACACGAACAGATTGTCCAAAAAAAATAAATAAATAAAAAACAAAACAACAAGAACCAAAACCAAAAAAACGAAACCAAGAAACCAAAAACCAAAAAACCAAAAAACATAAACCGAACACCCGCCTATTAAGCCCCTTCTTCCTCCCTGTACCTCATGAAAACCATATATTTGTATTGCCTTTTAAACTGAGTCATGCTTGGACATTGCTTGAGCCCCCTCTCCAAATTATTCCAGAGCTTCACTCCGTGAACAGAAACACAAAAACATTTTAAAGCTGTGCGTGCCCGCTGATGCTTAAATTTTAACTCCCCCCTCAGATTGTAGCCCCCAGCTCTGTTAAAAAACAATTTTTGAATATTTCCCGGAAGTAGATTGTTTATTGCTTTATACATGATTTGTGCTGTTTGAAAATGAACCAGGTCAGTGAGTTTCAAAGTTTTTGATTTTAAGAATAATGGATTTGTATGTTCTCTATAGCCGGCTTTATGAATAATTCTTATGGCTCTTTTCTGCAGTATGGATAGTGATTCTATTGTACATTTGTAAGTATTGCCCCAAACCTCCGCACAGTATTGCAAATATGGTAGAATCAGTGAGCAGTAGAGAATGTGGAGGGATTTGTGGTCCAGAATGTGTTTAGCTTTACTGAGAACTGAAATGCTTCTTGACAGTTTGCCTTGTACATGTTTTATGTGAGACTTCCAGTTTATTTTATCGTCTATTATTACCCCAAGAAACTTATTTTCATATACCCTTTCAATGTCGACTCCATCTACTTGTAGTTGTACATGCGTATTCTTATTGCAATTGCCAAATAACATGAATTTAGTTTTACTCAGGTTTAATGATAATTTGTTTCTGTCAAACCACATTTTCAGTTTGCACATTTCAGTTGTTATTCTCCCCAGAAGTTCATTTAAATCCTCCCCAGCGCAAAATATGCTGGTATCATCTGCAAATAACACTAGTTTTAATGTTTTTGAGACCTTGCATATATCGTTTATGTAAAGTATGAACAACTTTGGTCCCAAAACTGACCCTTGGGGGACGCCACAAGCAATGTCCAAGCATGATGATGAGGACTCCCCCAACTTGACAAACTGTTTTCTGTTACTTAAATAGCTTTTCACCCACTGCAACACCACTCCCCTAATCCCATACCGTTCGAGTTTGCTGATTAATATGTTATGATTAATTGTGTCAAAGGCTTTTTTGAGATCTATAAATATTCCAATTGAATGCAGTTTATGGTCAATAGCGTTAGTAATTTCCTCCATTGATTCTGTTAATGCCAGTGAAGTTGAGCAGTTAGTTCTGAATCCATATTGACTGTCCAAGAGTAATTTATGTTTCTCTATGAATTTGTCTAATCTGCTGTTGAATAGTTTTTCTAGGATTTTAGAGAATTGTGGTAATAAAGAGACTGGCCTGTAATTTGTAAAGTGGTGTTTATCCCCAGTTTTATACAGAGGCACAACTTTGGCTGTTTTCATTCTATCAGGAAATGTACCGGTTTGGAATGACAGGTTATAGATATATGTTAATGGTTCAGCAATTCCATCAATTACATTTTTTACAATGTTCATGTCAATCTCATTGCAATCGGTAGATGTTTTGTATTTACACTTATTTACAATGTTTATTATTTCTTTTTTATCCACTGCTGTGAGGAACATTGAACTTGAGTCTTACATTTATTATTTCACTCATTGTTATTTATTTTAGTCTTGTTAAAACAAGCAGAGAAGAAAATAAAAGAGGTCTTCCCATCTGTTTTCTAAAATTGCCTTCCGTCTACTTTTCTGGGAGCCTATAGTTAACTTTTGCGGTAGAAATATCGGTATCGGTACTCGGTATCGGCAAGTACACAAATGTAAATACTCGTACTCGTTTTGAAAAAAATGGTATCGGGCCATCCCTAATGTATATCAATCAAATTGACTGTCTACTGAGGTGGCAAACCAATGCCCGGTGCTGCTAAGGGTTAGGAGTGTAAATGTGTGCATGCGTGTATAGCAGTAGTAGAGGCCATTCTTACCTGTCCCGTTTCATATTTGCCATGCTGTTTCACCGCCTCAAACACACCCACTGCTTCCAAAACCTTCCCCTCCGGCCTGCTCCTGCCAAAAACAGGCAACTCCATTACCAACTGGCCGAGTGTCTTATAATGTACCGCAAAATCTCTGCTCATTACGATTTTTCTTATAGAATTGCCTGCGGAGTCTAACTTTCTACCATACACAAACAACATTTTAAATTAAAACACAGATTACAATTAAATACAGTTAAGATTCATATTCATGGATTTCACATTGATGCCCTGTTAATCAGCAAGGGTAGAAAAGAAGGAAAAAAGAGAAAAAAAAAGAAAAAAAGAGCGACTGGAAATTGAGGCTAGTACTGTACATTCCATTGCGGTTTTCACATTTTGTTTTAGTTCCCCGACGTGGAATAATGTCTAAATTAAGAAGATGCTAGCAATATTGTGCCATCGGTTGTGACAATACCATGGGATGAAAGGTGATGAAACGTTAACCGCGTACCAGCTGGTGATGAAATTATCAGAAACAAATCGCTAGCTGGCTGCTATCAGAAGAGACAAGTGGAACCCTACATTCACGTTTCATTATTCATTTTTACATATTAACATCTTTTAAATGTCATGTAACAAACATCAAATTGTCAGCCATATAGCAACAATACAATATCATGTCATTCTGCTGAGACCAGAATTTCATTTTTGATTTGAGTTGTTCCTCAAAATGTAAAGCTAGAAATGCATAAACAGGTGTTATGCAAACGTTCCGCAGCGCAGCCGTTCCGCGGCGCTTACCTTCCTTGGTGGAAATCCGGTATAGACTCAGCTCCCAACCCAACTTTGAGAATAGATTAACGGCGATCATTTTTTTATCGCGCGATAAGAGTCTCGCGATAACGCCGATAACGGCCCACCACTAATACATATACTATATAGTAGTAAATGTATGTAGGCATTTTTTATGAATTGAGTCTATGTTGAATGAGATTTCTAATTGTTCCAATGACTGGTGTCTCTAATAAGCAAGATCCACCTAAATGTGCCGTCCAGGCAGATACAAGGATCATTTAATAAAAGACCCTGACCCTTTCACATAGAGGCAGAGAATCCATGGGCTAAACTAATTTAATTACACTGCAAATAAATACAAAAAAGGGGTAAATTAATGGCAGCTATCTTTTTTGAGTAAATAAATAAAAACAACGTACAACGACATGAGGAGTTCAATTCTGGATCTTATTTTTACTAATCATCCGACCAAATACGCACGGTCCGGTGTGATTGACACAGATATATCTGACCATCTGCTTGTCTATGCAATTAGAAAGAAAATAAAATCTCCAAACAATCATTCCCGTCCCCTGGAGCCTAAAATACCGCTGTCAAAATTACCGCAGTTCAATGCTGAATTTAGCGCAATTAACTGGAGTGATCAGCTATCACAGAGAAATCCGGATGAGATTCTGACTCAATTTCATACTAAATTTAACATAATACAAAATAAATACACCTCTGCTAGTAGGGTGCGCCCTCGGCAGATTAAATTACCATGGTTAAATTCCGAGTTACTCACACTCCTTAAACAAAAAGCCTCATATCTCAAAGAATTCAGACTACAACGAACCCCCGAGAGTAAAAGAGACTTCACAGAACTAAGAAATAAATGCACTACTGAACTACGCAAGGCTAAATCAACATATTTCCAACAGCAAATAATTCAGTCTGCTTCAAATCCAAAGTCTCTCTGGCAGACTCTTAAAGTCATTACTGGAGAAAATGAAAAACAGAAAAACTCAGATCTGCAGATTTCTCTTCATGGTAGTCTAATCTCAGACTCTGAAAAAATTGCAAATGTCTTTAACCAATATTTCATATCATCAGTCAAAGAACTAGCATCTGTCTTTCCCATTTCCCAACCGTTTTCCCCCCTACCCTCAACAACTGATATGTTCAGTTATGTTCTCTTTCTTTGAGATCACACAAGATGATCTCATAAAGAATGTGAACAGTCTAAAAAACTCTAACAGCCGTGATAACTATGGTTTAAACACTGTGTTTTTGAAGACCCATGCTAACAGCCTTATACCTCTTCTCCACCACTTAATTAATCTCTGCATCAAGTTGTCCATTTTCCCCTCCAGCTGGAAAACAGCCCAAATCATACCGATTTTTAAAGCTGACAACCCTGGTCTGGTCTCTAACTATAGACCTATAGCTATACTCCCAACAATGTCTAAGTTGCTCGAAAAAACGTTATACAATCAATTAAGCTGCTATCTAGAAAACAGCAACAGGCTAAGTGACTGCCAACATGGTTTCCGTGTAAAACGGTCCACCATGTCTGCTTTATTACTTTTCACTGAGGAAATTCGTAAGTCTCTCAATCGAAGACACATAACTGGAGCGATTTTTATCGATTTTCGTAAAGCATTTGACACAGTAGACCACATGATTCTATTATCCAAACTTCACTCTTTCAACCTATCGCCCTCTGTACTAGACATGATCTTCTCTTATTTAACTGATAGATCACAAGTTGTCAAAATTGACCATGCAGTATCTCAGCCTCTGGGGTGCAGTATGGGTGTTAGGGTTGTGCCGATAGACGATATCATCGTCCATCGTGATTGGCTGACCGACATCACGATGTAGCGCAACCATCGTGATGCCACGCCCCCCTCCCTGTCAAACACAAACCAAGTCTCCTCTATAGCCTAAAAACTTGGATTGCTCTGTAAATTATATTGAGAATATAACTAATGCATATGCTCTTTCAAATAACCTGCAACCCAGGGGTCGGGAACCTGAGGCTCCTTTGCTGACTGAGTAGGCTCTCCGACGATGCTGAGCTTTTTACCACCTTCCTAAAACGAATGATCATGTCAATGCATGGCATGATGTCAAATGCATTTCTAAATTAGTTATATAACTTGATCTAATACAGGGTAATTTAACCTCAGTCGGATCCGCAACTTCTCACGTAAATGTAATGGTCAACAGCGCAGCCGCGTTTCACAAAAATCGCACACGCATTGATCTCCAGCAGCTTCACATCCGAACTCCTGTTTTAGAGAATTTATTGAGCTCACCACCTTCTTCAAATTCACAGTCCACCCACACAAGTGCGCCCTGATTGAATCCCTTTGGTCATGAATCCCCGCTATTTATTTTGGAGAATTAAGACGTTGCTGTCCTGAGCGTCCCATCAGCTGGAGAGAATCGCGCAGCTTGCGAGTGTAGCACAAATGGACCGAAATAATAAAAAAAAAACTTCAAGCTCCGAATTCTTGGCCATGATGTCAAATTGAATGAAAGAATGAAGGTGCTTCTGTTAACACACATTTATTAAAACACAGAAGTCGTACCCTTTTTACCAACCAACGCCATTTGCATCAACTGTTCTTGTGGAAGCGACTTTTTTTTTCTTTTTTTGTCTTACGTGCAACATATTGAAAAGCCCGGATGAGTAGGCCTAGGCTAATGAGTAGGGTTAGTACAATAACTGTATAGTTATTGTACTAACTAACTGTTTTTTATGGGTTTATTTTTGGCACACAAAAGGTCCGGCGGAGAGAGAAGTCCGGTGGGTCGGCGCTGGAAAGAGCGCGCGGCGCTTTGTGTGTCCACTGAATGACTTCACAATGTATAGTTTTTAAGTAGAAAAAAATATATATTTATAGTACAAAGTATTATCGTAAAAAGTGGTCAAAACGACGATATCATCGTCAATCACGATGTTTTATGGTAATCATCGACGAGTGCCAATTTAGCGGACATCGCCCAACCCTAATGGGTGTCCCACAGGGAAGCATTCTGGGGCCTCTACTTTTTCTTTTATATATTAATGATCTCCCAGCTGTGTGTAATTACTCTAAATGCCTAATGTATGCTGATGACACCGTGCTCTTTTTATCTGACTCTAATTCTGATATGATAAACTCCAAATTGTCGTTTGATCTTCAACTTTTGCATAAGTGGTTGAATGACAATCACTTAACCATCAATGTTAAAAAAACTGAATGCATGTATTTCCACTCACCCAGAAAGCATCTATCCATCACCAGTCCTATAATCTTTTCAAACCAAACTCTTGTTATAACTAAATCATATAAGTATCTGGGAGTGCTACTCGATTCGCACCTCACATACCGTGAACACGTTTCTGCATTAACAAAAAAGTTAAATCAGAAATTATATGTATATAACAAGATCAGATTATACCTATCTGCTTCTGTCTCCAACACCTATCTGCAAGCTATTGTGTTCTCAACCATCTCATACTGTCTACCGATTTGGTCTCTCACTACAAAGGAAGTTACAGAACCTATCGCACGGTTATATTACCGAGCTCTGAAGATCCACTGTAATCTTCCCAAATGGACACATCATTGTACTGCGCTCTCCCAATCACATGCTCTATCCTTTCAAAATTTTATTTACAGTCATGCTCTCTCTTTTTATTTCCAACTTCAACACAGCACCTCACAAACACTCATCTCTCTTTTACCAACACATAACATGCCTCGAGTGCGTGTAACTAGATCAGTTTCCACAGCCCTCCACCCAGTGCCCTCATACAAAAATGGCTTTGGGGAGAGGTCTTTCATACACACTGTTACCAGAGTCTGGAATGGCATTCCTCAACACATAAGAGAATTACAATCCATCACACAATTCAAAAAACACTATAAAATACTACTCCTCAATACACACACTTGCAAACACTGATCTTATACCACTGTCTTTGTTAAGTCTGATGTGTATATTTGCTATGTTTGCCTGGTGCTGTATGTAAATGTGATGTGTGATGTTGCCTTGTCCCTGTTACTTGTTATATGTGCTGCAGAACAGGAACCTGCTGGAAATCAGCTTCCCACTGAGTCAGGCCCGTTTTAAACTGTAACTCTGTTACTTTTAATACTTTCCTGTATAATAAATATGAAATAAAATAAAATAAAAATGTTAGCTTTTTTACTTTACAAAAACAAAAACCACTTGACCTGTATACACGATATGGAAACCAAGATGGATCACAAAAAGCAAGCAGAGAAAAACGGTTGGATTAGCTTCACTACAATTTGTAGCGACTGATTAAATGTATAATGTACTTGACGAACGGGAGAAGATCCCTGAGAAAGTGGAAATCCTGCAATCTCAGATATCCTGTTATCGATAGAAAAGTGGGAATCGGGAAAAACAAGCACCCCGATTCTAATCTCAGCCTATCTGAAAAGATTGAACAAAACACCTGTGTCAAAGGTCAACAAACCCAATTCCACTCGGCCCAATCTCCAACACGACCCCTTCAACGCACGCGCGCACACACACACACACACACACACACACACACACACACACACACACACACACACACACACACACACACACACACACACACACACACACACACACACACACACACACACACACACACACACACACACACACGACAACAACAGCTGGCTCATAATTCTGTGCTCCTTACTGAGCTAATCTTCACAGCCGATATGCAGCAGTGAGATATGTGCAGGCAAGGGTTTAGTATTACACACTGGCTTGCTTTGAGATGATTATATTTCTATGATTAGTGTATGTCCGCACATGGGTTTAAGCAGCGGTGGACATCCTGGGACAACTTGCAGCGAGGAGCCTTGGATTACAATTACAATATAAAACCTAGATGTGATCAGAAGAACGTTGGGGGAACCTCAGTCAAGGGATGAGAACAAAACATACAATAGTTTTTTTCTTTATCTCTATATTCACCAGCAAAGGTTAAGGAGGCCCTCAAGAAAGTGGAGCCCTTAAGGGACAATGTGCATAATTTACTGTTTTAGATGACAAATACCCAGACTTTTGAGAGGTTGTCTCTGTCTTAGGGTGTTGCTGTGATCACAACTGGATGTCCTACCAGCTGCTCACCAGCCAGCACCTCACCATCATAGACAAATTAATTTCCTATTTCTTTGTATTTTAAATGCCTGCTGTAATATTATGTGTGTGTCACTTATGGCACCCATTGCACTCAACCATCCCTGGAAGGAGGGATCCCCTCTACATGCCTTCTCAAAATTTCTTTCTCAAGAGTTTTTTCTTGCCCTTTGGGGGGCTGGGGTTAGGGGGTGTCGTAAATGTGTGGCCTGCAAAGCTCTTTGAGACTATAACTGTGATTAAGGGCTATACAAATAAAATTGACTTGGCTCTCTAGACTCATTTTCCACTGATACTACCATTTTGTTCAGTAGCTGCCAACCATTTTGGCCCATTGGGTTCATGGCTAGGGGTTGTTTACTTCCCCTGACTCACCGTCACCACATAGCTATTTAGGTGAGATGTATAATGGTCAACTTAATCCTGAGGATGGATTCTGCTGGAGGACAGCTCTGTGGACAGTTAAAAACAGCTTTTGACCAGCAATGAGGACCACAGCACCTAAATGTTGTTAGATAAAGGATGTAAATAAGAAAACAGAAATATGTCAGCTATGTATTGTACTGACAACTGGCTGCCGTGTTCCTATTGCTTTTCAAACTCATGTTTTTTTTGTTCAGTAGGTGCCAACCATTTTAATTGATTGGGTGGATGGACGTATGGCAGTGTGCGTGGTTAGGGGTTGTTTACTTCCCCTGACTCACCATCACCACATAGCTATTTACAGGTGAGATGTATAATTATCAACTTAATCCTGAGCATGGACTCCTCTCTCTGACACGGCAGGACAGCTCTGTGGCCAGTTTAAAAAAAGCTTTTGACCAGCAATGAGGGCAACAGCCCCTAAATGTTGTTAGATAAAGGATGTTGTAAAGAAAAACAGAAATATGTCAGCTATGTATTCTACTGGCAAGCTAAGCATATTTTTCATCACCTGTCAAAAAGGGCAAATAACACAGAGAAGGGTTGACTGAATGGGCTGCTGTGTTGCTATTGCTTTTCAAACTTATGGTTTTCACTTCAGAAGATCAGAACCGTCATGGCAGACTTTACGGGGCACCATCTATTCCTCTCTTATAGTCTGAGCAATGTCAATAAATGGTGTGCAAAGATAGAAATGTCTAAATATAGGCTACCAAAGGCTAGCTGAAGCTTATGCAAACAGTTTTCCGATTATTATATAAGTGTGACGCAGGCCTCTGGACTGGTCAACATGCAGCATATTAGCCATATTTGAATCATAAAGACAAAGTCACACTGCTCTGTAAATCAATTATGTACATACCGGTACATAACCAACGATTTTAGTTGCCAAACAACATTCACTTTAGGACTGGAACTAATGACTTATGTGGCATACAGGGCTCGGTTGGTCTGTTTTCTATTCAAACGTGCTGGTAGTTTAGTAGGAAGACAGGTAAAAATACATATACAAAAACAACCAGATTCGTTGCTATACATCGCAAAAACCTTGACTGCACGACCATAACGACTCAGCACAAAAAAACATGCTCACTGCGTGAATGTACTTTTCACACATGGCAGCTCCAGGGCTCCTCAACACCAGCTGGATTTCATATCATGTCATATCCTGATTTATTTACAATAAAACGTTTACGCACAAAATATCAAGTGTTGCGTGTTGGCGCATGTGGTTTGTTGCCAATGGGTTAATTAAAGGTATCAGCCGAGAGCAGCATCCGAACGCACGTCCAGTTCGCCTGGTAACGTTTTCATATTCATCTGTTTTTTAACGGTGTGTCTCATATTGTGAGAGATATAGCTCCGTGTAGGTGTACGGTCCGGCCAGCAATGTGAGACGTGTCGCCAAATACCGGGACGCGTGAATAAGGGCATTTGACCTGACCGTTCGCCAGGAGCTAGCTAGTGCTTTGCTAAAGTCCTTAGCTGGCATTTTCCGTTAGCATCGCTAGCACAGGGGGACACAAGCAGCCTTACCGTGATGACATAAACCGTTTCTGTTGGATGTTGTTGGGCAGTCCGCAAGCTAGACATTGTAACCGTGGTCTGTACACCTCAAACCCACAGCTGCTGTCAACGACACCCAATAGTCTGTGAGTGTGTTTCTTGTTAAAGTTGGTAACGGCCGCTAATAACCCTCGACGTAACGCACAGGCAGCCATCATTCTCCTCTCTTCCCGTGTCCTGTGGGCGATATTTTTTTACCCAGGATGGTAGGGGAAGGTACCGCCTTCTCCCCCTCTGATTGGCTAGAAGGGCTCTCGTCTGATTGGTTAAGGGTTGGTTGATTTGGGGTTAGGGGTTAGATTTAGGGGTTAGGGTTGGGTTAGAGTTAGGGTTAGTGTTAGTGTTAGGGTTACTAACCCTAAACCTAGTACTGTTGGATCGACTTCGTTTACTTCTGTTGTAAAGACGATCAAAACAGACTAGCCGGCAGCCTGCCATGAACGTGAGATGACGTTTCACGACCAAATCAAATAACCAATCGGGCAAGAGCCCTTCTAGCCAATCAGAGGGGGAGAAGGCGGTACCTTCCCCAACCATCCTGGGAAAAACAATATCGCGTCCTGCAGCCCCTCCACCTCCTCATCCTCCTCCTCCTCCCCGCGCGCGCAGGCGGCGTTTACGTGCGTAGCCCCGCGCACGACACCACGCGCACCGCTGAAAACGAGTAGTGTTTAATTTAGTGGTGGTTTAATGTGGACACATTATGTGGACGTCTTAATTACAAAAAATATCGTCATTTAAATAAAGACTACTTTGATTTAGAAAATGAATCGGAAGTGATCGTGACTGCATACGTCATAGAGTCACATGATTAAAAAATGGCGTCCTACGACTTTGTTGACAGCAGTTAACGAACAATTGATATATCAAACATAATAATAATAATAATAATAATAATAATAGTAATAGTAACGTATTTTTTTGACTGGTAGTCCAGGAGACTAAACAGTCATTTGTCCAGTATTAGAGGTAATGTTATAGGTGTAACAACATTGTCACTGGAAGCCACATTTTACATTTCGACAGAGATGGCTTCCTCTTTTGAGGTAGGAGATAGGTTTAGAAAGAAGCTGACAACGTTACTAGAAAATAATGACTTCTCATTTACAAAAGAGCTGCGTGAGGAATTGAATGGCGTTGTCGAGAAGCAAGGCCAAGCAACTATCTCCTTTGGGACGTTAAGAAAACTGAAGACTTGTCTTCGAGATAATGGTATGTTGTGTTGCGTTGTATTCACCCATCATGGGTTGTGTATGATCACGTGATGACGGCGTCATGGCGCTCAGGTTCTGCTGACCTTTACTTTCAGGGCATCCTGTTTACCTGCACCAGCTGTTGGAGGACAGCTCGCTATATCTGCCTGAAGTGGTGAAGCCTCCGAGAGTAAGTGGTCCAGTGCTGCTTGCTGCTTTCAGACCTCCTCTGTAGTTATTTCTATTACATAGTGTTTCAGACATGTTTTGCCAGATATAGCTGAACTAATGCCCCACACACCTACAGTACTTGATGGTATACGTGTTGTGATTTTCACATGAGAACCCAGAGCTGGTGGCCCGCCTGGAGAAGATCAAAGCCAGGCTTGCCAATGAAGAGTATAACAGGATGACCCGTAATGTGAACACCCAGGTGACTTGTGTTAATGTAATATAGTTAATAATGTGCATGAGGTGGTTTGCGATGTCAATCGGGCATTTAGGTCGAAGGGAAATATGTAGTTTTCAAAATCTCTGTAGGTATTAACTACAATGGTGCACTTTCTATACTTATAGACCCCTTTCAAATAATTACATGAGTATCATTGTTTAGGTTAGTTAAGTTAACAGTCACTAGTCAAAAAGTTGTTTAAAAGGCGTGAGATACAGAAAATGCTTTAATGAGATATTTATTTTTTGTAAACAAATCCATATTGTTTGTATATGCCACATTCATCACCAAAATTGAGTGATCTTAAAGTGCGTCTCTGTACCTTCTAGGAAATCAATAGGAATGGACCACTGGCCGATTTTGGAGTGCAGGGTTTGTACAAATCCTGGAGTTATTTTTTTTCAATGTCATTTTGTCTCTGCGAGGAGCATTGCTGACTACACAAGAGTGTCTCATGATGTAGAGTTCATCTAGAAACAAGATGTCCTTGAGCAGTACACACCTAACCACATGTTGTTTGTAGGGCAGCAATGCAGGGAAACGTAATAGTTCAAAATAAAGTTATTGTGTGAATATTGGACATTCATAATGTGCGTTAGTTCTAACACACTAGAAAACTGCAGTATGAATGTATTTACCATCCCTTCCCTTTTCCCAGTGCGTTCAGCAAAGGCAGCTGTTGTGACTGTGTTCAACTTCCTGGTTACGGTGGCCGCTACATTTGCCTGTTCCTACATGGGCAGCCAGTATATCTTCACTGAGACTACAGCGGTAAGTTCAAGCACTGTACAGTACAACAAATATTTTTTTGTGCATATGTATTTAATTTTGATTTATTTAAGGGTGACTTGCCTACTTATGCTTAGAAATGTGTCTTTTTCCACACCTTTTCGATATGAGTGGAACTCGTACGCACCCAGTAAAGGAGTCAGATGGAATCTAAAGCATATACTGACTGCGTATATGCACACAAAAACAATGGGAATTCATGTCACAACATCAAAAGGTCTGGTCGGGGGTATACTACGAAGCTCGCTGAACATACCCAGGCTTTCTTTGGATAACCTGGATCGACAAATACGAAATTCACGATCAGAGTTAAACGGTTCCACGAAGCTCACTTACGAGTCACTTTGTCAAGCCAGATTTTCCGCTTTAGTTTCAATGCGCGTTCACATAAAAAGGGCGTAACCCAACGATATTCACCTTGACGAAATGGATCCGACGGAGCTAACACGGGCTGTATGTCACTCAGGAGGAGCAAGTAGTGATTATGAACTCATACGAGGAGTTTAAAAACCAAATAACAGCAAGGGGCAATACAGTTGCCCATAATAAGGCCAGGGAGGCGTGCTGGCAAAAAATAGCAGATTCTGTGAATGCGTAAGTGAAAAGATTCTGCATAGCCTAATTGTCTAAAAATAACTATGCCAAATGCAGAATTGTTCGCCATTAATCCCAATAGAGTGCATATGATTGCAAAATGCAAAAGCAACCTCCAACTTGCTTTATTGTGTAATTTAGGGAATTCCTTTCAAATACATCCTATATGTAAGAAACGTATTGCATGTGCTGGAAGGTAGCGACGGTGGTGTGGTGGATTAGTATGTGAGCTGAACGCCAGCGACCGGGGTTCATATGTTGCCTGTCCATCATCATGCCTTTTACCCCATCTAGATTACCAAACTGGATGATTCCATAACATTAATGAATAAGTATTCCATATGACATAAGAAATATAACTTATTAAACTACACATAAATGCACTTCCCTTGGGAAACGAACCCAGCACGCAGAATCTCAAGACTGACGCGCTACCGCCACTCTACCGCTCATTCACACAAAAAGGTTTTTTCTTTTAACTACAAGTTGATAAAATCCTTCCTTGACAGTTTGTGTTGGCAAAAAGCTGGGAAACACAAAGAACATATTTAGCAGTGTATTTAGGGCAGCAGCTACAACCTTGCGTATCGCAAGGCACACTGTATTTTTGCTTATATTTTCGGCATCACCAACTGTATGCAAATATGTACCCGTGGCAAAACATCGCAGTGAAACACAGACACACTGCGCACGGCTTCTTTTTGTAGCATTGCCTACATAAGGTCCAACAAGGACGACCAAATAGCGAATATCCTCTGATGAGAACCTGTATCTCTCATAAAGAATACCCTCTGATGAGAACCGGTATCTCTCATAAAGAATACCCTCTGATGAGAACCTGTATCTCTCATAAAGAATATCCTCTGATGAGAACCTGTATCTCTCATAAAGAATACCCTCTGATGAGAACCTGTATCTCTCATAAAGAATATCCTCTGATGAGAACCTGTATCTCTCATAAAGAATACCCTCTGATGAGAACCTGTATCTCTCATAAAGAATACCCTCTGATGAGAACCTGTATCTCTCATAAAGAATATCCTCTGATGAGAACCTGTATCTCTCATAAAGAATACCCTCTGATGAGAACCTGTATCTCTCATAAAGAATACCCTCTGATGAGAACCTGTATCTCTCATAAAGAATACCCTCTGATGAGAACCTGTATCTCTCATAAAGAATACCCTCTGATGAGAACCTGTATCTCTCATACAGAATATCCTCTGATGAGAACCTGTATCTCTCATAAAGGGATCGGATCTGTCCCGAAAGCGGCGCTCAGCTTTAAGAAGCCGATCTAATCGGAAAGTCTTAGCTGAAAACCTCCTCTCGACCAGGTTTGGTTGCCAGCATAAGTTACCATGGTGATATAGCGACGCTAAAAGAGAGCAACTTTCGTATGACAGCTAACCCAGACTTTGAGCGCAACATACCTCGCTAACCCACTAATCGAGGTTCGTAGTACACCCCCCAGCTTGGTCATTGATATACACACCCATCCAAAACATGTGGGTTAGGGAACCACCCAGAGTTTACTTTTTTTTCTTCTTTAACACAAATGAACCCTTTGCTTTGCTTTATACCCTGTGCATTCTGTTTGATTTTCAGAGGGTGATTTCTGCAGTTATCGCAGCATCTGTCGTCGGCTTGGCAGAGCTCTACGTCTTGGTCCGAACCATGGAAGGAGAATTAGGAGAACCATAGGGACTAAATCAGGACACTGGGGCCTCAACAACACATTTTCTGTGATTATCAGAAATATGCATTTTGAGTTTCCTGATCACCTTGAGAACATTAGATCAGATTAGGGACCTGGTGAATGGACCAAAAGATTTGAATGGGAGTTGTAACATTGTAGTTGAGTGTTTGATTGATGCCAATCACTTTGGTATTGAAATTCAAGTTATGTTATATGTTAATCAGTTTTTGTTATTTATTTACCTGTGACCTCCTTTTTTCCCCACCTGCTGTAACTACTTATTGTGTCATTAAAAATATTACTTGTCTCACAAATGATGTTCTCTTTGACAGTTATTAGGGGCTACCAGGGCAGAAGTTCCAGGTTTTTGTAGGTATTTTATTGTAATTTTATGTTTATGCTAGAGATGTGAAACTTGGCAGATAGCATAGAGATGTTAACTGCTACTCAGAAATGAAATATTATCAGACTATTATTACTGTTAATGGGACATCATTTCCAATCGTTGCCATGGCAATTCTGTCTAGCTAACAGTTCATATCCCCCACTACCGGTATCCTAGATCCTAGATAAACTTGGTACACAGGTGCAGCCATACTGAACCAACAAGTCAATTAGACTATTTAAGTATGTCTGATAGATTTTCCATAGATTTTCTGAAAAACCTCTAACATACCAATCTAAACACACATCAACATTATGGCCACTATTGGCCAAACTTGGTACATGTGTCAAGGACCACCCCATGAACTCTCTGTATGAGCCATATCTAAATCAATTTCTGTGAAATCTATATATTTTTATATCTGCATGATCAATCATCACCAAACTTGACACATATGTTCCAAAGGACCAGTGGCCTATTATGTCATAACACTTGGTGGCCATCTTGTTCAGTATCAATCTACAAACTAGTAGTTTGGAGAAGTTTCATGGTGATTAGTGAAACTGTCTGATCCATCCATTTGTGGTACCCTCTTTAAACCTTATTTCATCAAATCTAGAGATGGTCTACTTGGCCCACAAGGGTGTCACATTCAATATTTATATAGCCCTTCATCACATCATCTTGAAGGTGCTGTAAGATTTTTGAGAGTTAACATTTGTTGAAATGCCATTTAACCACCGACTAGCTATGAATGAGTGAAATGCTCTGTGAATATCTGTTCTAGTTGACTGCGCCTCTGTATGAGACAATTTTCATCAATCAGGGCATCTCTTCCGTGCTTGGTCCGGGAATACATTTTGCCTTTCATGACCTGCCATCATGCATGACTGCTTGATGGCAGGCTATCTGAACCATGGACCCTGTCTTGTTATAATCCTATTACCTTGATACTTAACATGCACGTTCTTAAAGACAGAAATAACCAAATGTAATAATGTCTGCTAAATGCCCTAAATGTAAGATTGCTGTGCAGTCTTTTTTGGAATAACAATAATATGGAATCTGGAATAATGTTGTTTATTAGGTCTAAGCGAAAATATTTACAATAGTGAATACAATAATGTATTACTGTCCCCTTTTTTGACTTTTATAAATCCATCAGCTTGTAATGTTTACCAAAAAAACAACTTTCCGAACTATACCTCAATCCATCTCTACCAAACAGATGTGCAAGTCAATTGTCTTTGCTTACTGATCTGCGTTTATCTGTTTTGTGAATTGGATGTCTGGGATGGTCTTACAGTCAAAGCATCATAAACCCTGCATGTCCATGCATGTGTCAATGGGGATGGCATTCATGGACACACATGATTCAATCTATAGCCTGTTAAACAAGAACACCAAGTAGCCTGTGTCAAAACAACTGTCATTTAATACAGCCAAATATCTGTCCCTGTTTTCATCCACTCAACCCTGACCCCGCCCGACAGATACAGCCTCAGATATTGTTCAGATATTATTTTCATAAGAATCTCATCTGTGTCCTGTAAATAAGCACACATCTGGTTATATCAGTTGAGAGATTAAAAGATGTATCACTACATCTGGAATACAAAAATATAAAAGTATCTCCCGAAGATTTGAGATTTGACACTCAGATTAAGGATTTATTTAAAGATTATTTGGTATTAAAGATGATTATGATATGCTGAGCTCACTGTCAGAGAGTAGACCCCGGTGGCCCAACAGTGAGTTCCTCTGTCATATCTGCCTGTTTATTATTACCTCTCATGTAATACTTGAAGAACTTAAATCCAGGCCGCAATTGCAGAGGCTATAAGCTGATAGACCCTGAGCTGCAGCTTTAATTTAGCTCTTATTATCCCACTCTTGCCCATTCACCCCCCCCCTCCCCCCAAAGTACTTACATTGGCATTGATAGGAAAATTACAATAATATATTTTTGTCATGGTATCATGAAAAAATATTTTTAATCAGAATGTTTTGAAATATAATGCTCTTTGAGGTCACAGCATTAAATGCATGGTGGATCTGTTGTCACAGAGAACAAAACAGACAGATCTTTATCTAGTACCAGCCTGAATCCTGTGTAGGAAGAAGTGTTCATGATATTCATACTGTAAGCTTTGGCTCCTTCTGTCCTCTATGTGCTGCAGTGGCCCGGAAACACATTGCTTCTGTATCCACAGAAACACAAACTTTAAATTGACACAGACTTAACAATATGGTTTAAAAACAGTAAATACATTATTCCTAAGACATATGTACATACAAAAAAAACAACAGTCAACAAAGGATGGTTGGAATGGGACAAACATTTAACCTATAAATAAGAAATGTGTGTGGGAACACACAAATTCCTTGAGGCATGGTTATACCATATATATACAAAAAAAAAACAACCAAGCATGGTTCAACAGCTGGTGTTCTCTGTGAAATGTCCAGACTAAGCACTTCTTCCATTATGTTGCATAACTACAGCTATTGAGTCCAAAAGTTGTGATCCGCATGATCGTGCATATCTATTTGGAGCTGCAGTTCTACTCAAAATTCCAGGAAGTTGGTGACAATAGCAGCATTATAAATGAGGTCCGAGATATAGCCCATGGAAGTCTGTGGTCCCACCTGTGGGTGGTGGTGGTGAAGCTCCTGGGATACATCCCAGTACACCTGCTGGGGGTGGGACGGGACCACCTGGTCCACTGAGGTATAGCCCCTGATGCCTCCTGCGAGTCCTCCATATCTGGACTGCAGCTGAACTCCAGCCGGCCCTGGAAGCACAGGCTGGGGCTTGACGTTCCTGGGGGACACCTGGGGGAAGCACGGCCCCTCGGCCCTGTAGCTCCGAGAGATGGAAGTGTGGTGAGGGTGGGGCTGCCTGCTGTGTTGCTTTGGGTCTGAAAAGGGACCAGAGAGGGAGACGGGGAATGTGCCCATGTGGTTCAACTTCCACTGAGGTGCCTCCTCCCAGGGTAGCATCTCAGAGAGTTTCAATGGAGACTGGGGATGGTGGGGGTGGGGATGGTGGCGGTGGGGATGGGGATGGGGGTGGTGGCGATGGGTGTGGATGGCTGGTGAAGACGAGGAGCAGGAGGCAGGGTTGCTGCAGAGCTGGAGCCAGTCAGAGAATATCTGTTGGTCTTCATCCGAGGGCTGATTCTGCTCGGAATGGAATAGGTCGCCAATGGTGGTTGGGGTGTGAATGGTGGAGGAGGAGGTGGAGGTGGAAGAGGTGGCCTGTCTAGGGGAGAGGACTTGGATTCGGTGCTGATTGCTCTCTGGATCTCCTCTAGCACCCAGGATAGTGTTGGACGACTTGGGGAGCCTTCCAGTCTTGATACTTCTGGCTCTTCGGTTCTGAAACCATACCTGTGGAATGAAATTATGTCACACATTTTACATTGTTATTCTATTAAAGGAGAACCAAACACCTTGACCCAAAAACCTTGACCCCACTTTTCAAAAACGCTTTCAGATTTTTTTTATAATCAGCGGCAGGGCTGTCCCTTCAATTAAGTTGCAATAAGCGGAGTGTCCCATAATCAACACTTAATGGGCAGTTGACGTGTGACCAAAAAGAGGTTATACACAATAACATGTGTTTAACCTACAGAGGGATTCACAATGCAAACCAATGGCCTGTGTTGTAGTTTGGTTCTCCTTTAGATTCACTTTACCGTATAGACAAAACATTTTGGGACCTATAGTTACCTATTATAGTTAGGCTATACATAAATGCTGGGAGGCAAGAATCAACGAGGGAGAGTGCGGTAAAGGCCTGGATATTTATCTGGTCATTTATTCTAGGATGGAAATGGAAGAAAATGGCTACTCAGTTGCAACGGCGACCCTCGCGACAGCGACCCACACTCACTTGTATTTTGCTCTCGGCCAGGTGTGTGCGCTCGGCCAGCCGCTCCCGCAGCGTGATGTCCGGGTAGGGCGTGGCGCTGAACGCCGCCTCCAGCTCGGACAGCTGCGCTCTGCTGAAGATGGTCCGCTTGCGTTTCCTCTGGGCCTCCGGGCCGCCGCGGCCGGGCGACAGGCGCGCTGCTGCATCTGCTATTAACACACAATAGGAGAGGAAACAGATATTTCGTTTATTACATTTCGTGATAAAGAAGAAGAAGAAAAAAAAAACGTATAAGCCTGCTGCCTGTTTTATGCGCTTGGGTTTGTAAAAATAATAATAGGTCTAAAATAAATAATTTAGGCCTAATGCAAAAAAAACCCACCACAACAAGTGGGAGTGTTGGCTCTACAAACAACTGCATATTATGGACTCTTGAAAAAAAACACAATGTGTTCAATTGGAAATATTTGGAAGAGAAAGACAGGTGCCCATAAAAATATAATAAATTGGCCTCTAAATGATGATGATGATGATGATGATGATGATGATGATGATGATAATAATAATAATAATAATAATAATAATAATAATAATAATAATAATAATAATAATAATAATACTAGTACTACTACTACGACTATAATAATAATAATAATAATAATAATAATTATTATTACTTATATTGATATTATTAGATTATATTATTAGATACTTATATAGGCCTATATATACTTGATAGGCGAGGGTATATTAGGCTACTATTCATCAATGGGGCTAAAAGGTAAAGCCTGCCATACCTTTACAGTGATCCTCTTCTCCAAATAACCCAATGAACTCCAAGTTTTCATGCTCGCTCTTGAGTAAGGAGATGCTGGAGTCCATGAAGAGCGCCATCACAACTAGAAGTAGACTCACAGCAGGCCTGTCCTACTGGTGCTCTGCTGAGAGTCCGTCTCTTATACCGAGAGGTTACTCCCGCCCACCGCCACGTCCAGGTGTTACTGTTGGCTGCTGGCGCCCCCACCACTCCTATAGGCCCCCCTATAGGCCCTCCTATAGGCCCCCCTATAGGCCCTCCTATAGGCCCCCCTATAGGCCCCTGGGGTCTAATCTCCCCACTCCGCTTCAAATGAACGAGGTGCATCTCCAGATGAAAGTCAAGCGCAGCGGCAGACCTTTGTGTTGTGTGTACGTTTCTCCGTGTGTGTGCACCTTTCTCCGTGCCCGTCTGCAGGACCAGCTGACAGGGCGACCAGAGGGACCAGGGGGACCAGAGGGACCAGGGGGACCAGGGGGACGAGCCCCCCCCCCCCCTGCAGGGAGCAGCGGCGCGCGTCAATGCAGACATATAAAACATGTATACACAGACCGCAGATCATGTTAATCCGTCTCCCAGTAGAGATGCACGGCTCTATTCACATTAAAAACATGTTTGCCTCATTTTATTCTCAAGCAGAATGTCCCTGTAATTGTTATTATGTTGTATTAATGACACGAAATAGAAATACATGAAATAGCCTACATGTAAGCCTAATAAAATAATGACATTAATTGTTTCACACCATTTGACTCGATATTTAAAATAGCAGGATACGTTGAATCGTGTTGAGGGAAGAGGTTTTGTGAGCAGTGACTTCTCACTGGTTTCCACACCTCTTCTCCCTGTGTGTTGACTGGTGTGTGTGGTGAACATGGTAACGTATGTTTTCCTGACCACTAGTCAGCACATTAACACAACACAAACAGGACACAAAAAAGTAGAAATCGGGCTGTAAGAATACCGGTACACAATACAATGATCATTTAATGGTTGTACACACTTTTGGATAATCAATAGTTATGTTGACTCACTCGTGCTTATAGCCTAAACTTAGGACTACATCTAATTCCTTGTATGGTAGGCCTACAAAAATAACTTTTTAACAGCCTAAATGTGATTCTCATTTTGTAGGCTTATTAGGCCAAACAGGGAAGATAATAATGAAATGCAGATTACAATCACAATAAAAATGATATTAACTTAGGCCTACTTCGAAATGTTATGAGCTCACAAAAATACAGTATAGCCTAGGCCTATGCCCTATCCCGTTGCCTTTGATTGCACGTGTCTCAAATAAGCAAAAAGCTAGGCTATATAGCCTAAACAATGGATCTATTTTTGTGGAAATTATTCCAATTATCTATAAATTGTTCCAGGCCCTCCCCTTTCCTATACAATAACATAGGCCTACCCCTTTGGATGTGTAACACAGTCCTACCCCTTTGGATGTGTTAAACGTAGGCCTATGTGCTTGTTAAATAACTTGTAAGCTCTCTGTTTTGCTGGTTCACTCTATTGATGAAACATAACACTAAAAAATGATTACGCAAATATAGTATCGAAAACAATTCTTCCTATTCTCCTGTTTTGCAAAGGACCATTTCAGGACAAAACAACAACAAGGCAACACATTCCGTGCAAAAAAAAAGGTGTTTACAGTCAAAAGCGATTAGCTTGAAATATATATGGACCTAGACGTTTCATGATCCATTCATGCAGTTCAACAGCAGATCAATCTAAACACACGCTCATGGACACCAGTGCACATGGACACCAGTGCACATGGACACCAGTGCACATGGACACCAGTGCACATGGACACCAGTGCACATGGACACCAGTGCACATGGACACCAGTGCACATGGACACCAGTGCCCCACAATGTGGAGCTCTGAGCACCGCAAAGAACAGACATTACCGCAGCCTTTGGCGCAATGTCCTCGTCCTGCCACCAGATGGCACTCTAGTCTATGTAAAGAATGGGCGCTTCGTCGTACTGTTGTGGCCCTTTACTCAAACTTCCGCAGATGGTTGTACAGGGACTGGACGTAGGTGAAAACACACATTGGGTCTGGTTTTCGACCCATGATCATCATGTCTTCCACTTCGATCAGACGGTCACAGCCCGCCTTCACCCTAAAAAGAAAAATACATAGACAAAATTATCTTCATAAGGATCCTCATATCAGCAGCACAGCAGTGGATAAACTAGTGAATTAGAGAGATAGATTTGTCTATACCTGTGTGTGTGTGTGTGTGTGTGTGTGTGTGTGTGTGTGTGTGTGTGTGTGTGTGTGTGTGTGTGTGTGTGTGTGTGTGTGTGTGTGTGCGTGAGTCCGCGTGCATGTGTGTGTCCCTCTGGGGAGAGATTAAGCACGGGTCCATGTTGTGAAAGGAAAGGAATGTACATATATACACATATATACATACGCACTTCAAATGCGTATGTACGTACTACTTTACAAATAAATTAAATGAAGTGGAATAGAGTTGGGAAGAGCGAGGAGGGAGGTGAGCGAAAGACACAGGAGTGCAGGAGAAGAGGAGAGATGGATAGCTGGGGTCCACCCAAGAGATACATTATTCCTATGAATAGGAGGTGTGGATAACATTGTACATACAGTGCAGGCCAACAGGCACACATGCATGCAGAGAACTATCAAATTTCCATTGCGATTAATGGTGGATCCTCCACTGTAAGTGGTTATCGAGTGACCTGTGTGTGTGTGCGTGTGTGTGTGGCCTTTGCATCATGTAGTCTAGATGGCTGAGCAGCCAAACAAATCGAAAATTATAGACTCCTAAAGGGCTATGACAATGTCTTATTTAAGGTTTATTATTGTATTATTGTAATAACTATTTATTTATTATGGTTTTATTTTACTCTGTATTATAAGCTACACACCTAGCTTATTTATGCAGCATTCATAGTGTAATATAATATGTGAAGTGAGAAAAACAAGATGATACATGAGCAAACTTTACAGCTGAAGTCAAGCATTCCTGCATGACTTAATGACCAAACTCTCCTACAAAAGACTCCCAACAAACCAACCAGCAAAGCAACATCAATACTGTAGCATTGTGAAGGCAATATAATATTGAATATTGATAAAATAAGATGTCATTTATGAATCCCAGACAGGACATTAGGGTTTAGTATTTAGTATTAAGTCTAGCTTCATTGTTTTGCTTTAATACATTAAAGCTACACTGTGTAGAATTTCGTGGCATCTAGTGGAACAGACTTGGCAGAAATGTAATATAATATTCATAAGTATGTTTTCATTAGTGTATAATGACCTGAAAATAATAATCGTTCTGTTTTATATCTACATAGGGAGCGGGTCGCCTTCCACGGAGGACGCCATGTTGCACCGCCATGTTTCTACAGTAGCCCAGAACGGACAAACGATTCTAGAGAAATAAAGCCTTCGCCGTTGCATATTGTTGTTGAGACTAAAATAGGTAAAATAATCTCAATAGCAGTTTATCTAGTTTGAAAGCTTTTGTTTTTTTTAAGTTAAAGATATTCAACAGATATTCACGCTCTGAATTAGCGATATGACGTAGTGAACTAAAGACGTGATCACCGGTATGAGTCCCGTGTGTCTAGCCGTGTCTACCTGCCCAGGAGACGGTCGGCCAGCAGCACTATTTATTGCACCCCTAGCACATACTGGCACCTTACTGGCCAGTACAGGCCATCGTAGCTTCTCCTAGTCGTTGGAAAGAGTGAAGTGGGGGTATTCAGTTAGTTGTAATCTGCGACCTCACCGCTAGATGCCGCTAAATTTTACACAGTGTACCTTTAATACATACATTTAATACATTGGTGGGGAGAAATGCAGTGGCTCTTACTCTGCTGTTCCGAAGGCCAGCTCAAAGTTGTGTTTGCGGGCGGCTGGGGACAGGGTGGTGTAGTCAAACTCGGTGGGGAAGAAGGAGTGGACCAGGGCGCAGAAGGCCATGCCGTCGCTCCAACTGGACGAGAAGTTCTGCAGCTCTACATTCTGTAATGAAAAAAAGGAGGACATGATGAGAAACGTGTGCAGCACGTGCAACCCAAGAGGGCAAAAAATAGATGGGTCGAGGGAAAAATAGATCACACCATAATCAGCTGGTCGTCAAATCCAGCCTTTGATCCAACTATTTGGTATTTTATTTGTGATGTTAATCAAAGTCCGTTTCCATGAGGTCTATGTGTATTTCAAGGAGGAATATTGTCCTCCTTAGATCTGCCGTATAGCAGACATTCAGGATATAACAGACGAGCTGTATCCAAAGCTATCATCGTAGAATATTATCAGTTGACCGAGGACCCACTACAATATGGTTGAACAATACGATGTGAGTATTTTCAAGTGTGCCATGCATCAACTTGAGTTGTTATTCAGATATCTGTCTCTCTGAATGAACAAGTGTTTCACTGTGTAATTCCACAGAGGAGTGGGGTGGCTAGACACAAGTAACAGACTTGTAAAAAAACTTCATGACGCTATTGCTCCATTCATTGTCTGTCCCATTGCTGTAATGGATCCAACAGAGGCCATTTCTCAATATCTCTCTCTTTTTTCTGTCCCAGCTCCGTTTTGTTTCACTTCCTCTCGCTTTGTTTGTCGCTTTGTCTCCACTCACCCTATCACCATCCTCTCCCTTTTTTTCTCTTCTCCTCCTGTTCATCCTACTCTCCTCTGAGTCGCCTCTTTCTTTCACTCCAATACATACTTCAAGGATGGCGTCATTCTACCAGACAACCCTGCAAAAAAAAAGTTTTTTGCTTGACGGGAAAGGAAACTAGTCATTAGACTTGATTAAACTAGTCAACCTATGTCTTCTTCTCTTTGCCTGGCTCCGTCTCTCTTTTTGGCTCTTATTTTTTCTGCTTACCTCTGGTTGTTTGTGTGAATGAGCAAGCTTGCTCCCAGTTAATGGGAGCCCTAGCCATGGTGGGCATGTCTCTTAACCCAAGCCACATGAGCTGACTGGTGTGGGCAGCTGTGAAAGACGAACAGGGCAGAATCGGTGCCAGAGCACTCAGTTGTGACCCAAACATTCAAGACCCCTTACCAAGTGGATGGCAACGCACACGCACACACACATACTCATGCACACAGACATACTCATGCACACAGACATACGCGCGCAGGCACGCACATACACACACAAACACACACACACACACTGTTGCTCAAATTGCAACAAGAACACACAGCCTACAGCTCATTTTCTTTTTCCCTCTCACTCCCTCCCCTCCTCTCTCTCTCTCTCTCTCTCTCTCTCTCTCTCTCTCTCTCAAACACACCATAAACACATACAAATGTTCATGCCGTTCTGCAATGGCAAGGTGTCATTAGCACTGCAGTGAAGTGCATTAAGTTAAAGCAAGGCGTGGGCAGGGGTGAATCAGTCATATCATTATTGCTTAACATGTGTTGAGCAGCATATGTTACTAGGGAACAAACCCCCTGCTGGAATAATGGTGGGCTGTGAACTGTGGTTGTTTACCTGGTATCCTACGGTCTTGGAGCGACACCAGTCCAGAAGGATCTGTTTGATGCTGCTGGCGCTGGACACTCCGAAGCTCTGGGAACGCTTTAGTTTAGGTTTAGAGTCCACTAGAGCCGGCTTGGGATGGCTGGAGACAGGATGCGGGGAAGGAGTGACCATTATTGTGTTTTCTCATTCTATGGTGTATGAGTAGAGATAAAGTTGGATGGAAGGATCCAACCAACACAAGGGAATGGATTTCAGAATAAATAAGAAATGAAGAAACAAATGACATAAGATGTACTTGTGCGTTTCCACCTAAAAGTACCCAGAACTTTAAATCCCAGGAACTACTTTTCAGGAACTGAAAGGTTCCTTCAGCCCATTTGCGTTTCCACCGCGGTCTAAAGACCCGCGAAGATTAGGCAAATGAGTCCGCTGACGTATTAAAAAGCTCCACTCCAGTCCAGTAGGTGGCCGTAATGCACAAGACTATACAACAATGATGACGCCACATAAAGCTTGAGGGTACACAGTACTCACTATACCTTCAAGTAGTTCTCTACACTTCAAGACTGACAAACAGTCGGTATGCGGCTACAGATGTTTAAAAATGGCACCTGAAATAAAATGCTGCGAGTCATCGACCAATCAGAAATGATTGGTCAGTTCCTGTACTTTTGGAAAGTACTACCCCCGAGCAAGGACTTTTTGGGGGGTAAAATAATGTCCCCGGAACTTAATTTAGACTCTGGTTCCTGCGGTGGAAATGCATCGAGTTCCTCCAACGGTTCCTAGCTCCTGGGGAACGTTCCAGCGGTGGAAACGCGGCTATAGAAGATAGAAAGCAAGTAAGCAAGGAGAGAGTGAAGGAAAGGCTTGGACTAAGAGTGGGAAATAGTGTGATGAAAGCAGAGTGACTACCTGTTAGCCTCAGCCTCCAGTCTTTCAAAGATTGATCGGCGGGCTTGAGCACCAATATTACGTGGCAGTGTTTGTGACCTCACCAGCTCCCGCCTCTTCTCCACTACCTGTTCAACGGACCGCTCTCTGCTTCAACCAAAACAAACCAACATAGATATTAGTGAGTTTGCCATCTTTGCTAGGTACAATCATATTGCTGTTATGAATAATTTTCAATGTTGAGTTAGTAAGATGGCTAACACGATCAAAGTTATTATTTCAGGAGTGAAAATTAACTTGAAAATCGGTGTGTTTACAATATATTGATCTTTTTGATATTGAGGTAACTAATTCTAGTTACAGATGATGTCTCAAGTTATCATTCACACGCACAAATCGTAGTCATTCGGTGCAAATATTGTGAAATACAACAACCTCTTGCTCCATCTGACAGAACCCACTGTTCATCGGCTTAATTTTTCATCAACTCTTGAGCTATAAAGCCCATATACTTCATGCATGAGGAAGTGATATAAATGACGAACTGTCTAACGCTGATCTCCCACTCACCCGTCACACGGAGCCAGGCCAGTGTACGTCACAGACTTAGCCGGAGCTGAGTAGGTCTTGTCTGCCAAAAGAAAGACAATACTTTATACCTCAGTATCGCAATATCAACACAGTGCACACACTGATATTATTAAGATGATATCTGTCATCTTATTAAGGTCGGGCAGCCTGACTTACCATGAAGTCTGGGAGATCCCAGAGTTCTGATTGGTGCAGGGGTCCACGCTGAGGCAAGGATAGAGCAACATGTGAAGTTTCTAACATACACTGCTCAAAACTAATGATACAATATGATAGGAAGCGAAGTCAACAGACAGAAACGACCGTTTCAATGAGATGTCATGCCCACCTGGCTGACTATGGGACTCTGTTGATTGGCTGGTGGGAGGTGGGGCCTCTGTGACAGGTGAGGTCTGGGAGCCTATCGGGCTACGGGGAGTGTCTGGGCCTCTCATGTCGGTCACTTTGGTCATGGCAGTGATGGGGAGGTGGGGCATACGTGAGGCCACTGGCGCTGTGTGCTCATGTGGGAGGTTGTTGGGTGGGGAGCTCTTTCCATGCACCAACATCTGAGTTTCTGATGAAAATGAAAAAGATATGTGAGTTATACATAGTTATACAGAGATATACATTCCTTCAAAACTCTTCAGCCAAATATTCTAACAAAATATAATACTTTTTAACTGATGCAGTATATACTGATAGTAACATAGGCAATTTAATGGGTGCCACAGTTTGGTCATTTGGTATTGCATGGCATTAGTATTGAACGAAGAAGGGAACATGTACTATTTTTCAATAGTTTCAGAGCACAACAATAACAAGCTTATGGAACCAACTAATAAAGTGGCAGAAGCGCCTTGAGGTGTCAATGTGCATGATGATGAGGATCATATGTGATTGGCTCAGCCTGTAGCTGCTTCCTGGGACACCTGGGACATACCTGCTTTGGCCGCGTGTCCGTTCTCCGGTCCAGAGTGTACCAGAGCTGGGTCCACTTCGATTGGCTCCTCACGGTCAATGCTCTGCAACACACACACGCACACGCACATGCACACGCATACGCACACGCACACGCACACATAGACAACAGCACTGTGGTCAACATCAGACTTCATTAACACTCGCCCTCTTTTCCTTTTGCTTCCTGGAAGCTAAAGTGTTTCATACAGCTTTTAAAAGTAAAAGTAATTCTCATAAAACAGTTGCGTCTTACATAAAGCATTCTAGCCCTTTGGTGTTCTGTTGGTTTTTAGCACCATAAGTAATGTAGATGTCTCTTCGCTGAGTCACTATTGGCAAACTACATGTTTGTGCTCAGATGTTCTTCCAGCACAAATACAGAGGGCTTTTTACGGGGGGCTGGCTGTCTTTCTGTAACATACCTTAAAAAAAACAACAACCAAGTAGCTCTGCGGCATGGCAGCAGTAGGAGCTCAGGTTCTCGTGCAGTACATACCGCCAGAGACGGATAAGGCAGACATTATCAGAGGGGGGGGGGGGGGGGGGGTGTATTGTGAGAGACACCAGAGCACAGTATTATCTTCATCGCTCCTGATAAGACCACAGACATTTTTTTTAGGTTTTGATTTGAACTATCTGGCTCCTTTGCCATGAGCAGTCTCCCAGTCAGTGAATGCAACCTACACCCACCCCAACCAGACTATATGGGGCTAGCAGCTGCCAACATCACTTTTGTGAATACAAACCCCCATAGCCATAGGCTACCATTAACTGGGTCTTTTGCTACTGCGTCTACTACTGCTAAAGGCTGGTTGTCATAGTGTTTCAATGGCATCTAGTGATTTAACAACCCTTGATTTAAGTTTGTACAGTTCTAGAACTAAAGAGGACAATTGGTGTTAATTGGACGCAAAACACAAAACAAAAATCTACAATTGCTGAATGCCATTAATAGCTATTTCTCTCTCTCTTTTTCAATTTAGAAGACATCCATAAAGAAAATAGTGTTAGAGGAGGTGTGTATGTGTGTGTATATGTGTGTATCTGTATGTGTGTGTATGTGTGTATGTGTGTATGTGTATGTGTGTGCATGTGTGTGTATGTGTATGTGTGTGTGTGTGTGTGTGTGTGTGTGTATGTGTGCATCTGCGAATTTGGGGGAGCAGCTGAGGTCATCACACAGGAATGCTTGTGGTGTATGTGTGTGTGTGTGTGTGTGTGTGTGTGTGTCTGTGTTAAGACATCGGAGAGCCTCATGGAGGGGGGGGGGGTTATTCACCAGCAACCAAACCAGGAAGGGAGTGAAGGATGCTCCCGGATGGAGGGCTGTTGGAGACGGCTGGCTCTACAAATGAAGGATGGGGGGGGGGGGGGGGGGGTGAATAAGTAGGACCACCGAGGCCCTGGTAACTTCTCAGGACTCCTGAGGTTTGTCATTTGCTGGCGGTACACTCTGTACACTAGCGTCACTGTTCAGCGCCTGCTACCCTGGCCCTAAGCACCACGCATACACACACGCACACATAAACCTGCACAGCTACAAACACAAATGTTTGGTATAAACATGAGCATACACAGACACGCACAAACACCCCTAAACACAAACAGGCCATTCTGCATAAACACATGAATCCCCCCTCTCTTCAACCAGCAGACCTGTGACCTACTTTACCACTGTGCCAACACAACACTATTCTTAAGACACTAGGGGGGGGTGGTAGTAGCACCCATAGACATATATACATAGACGCCTCATAGACTGACGCTGCCCGTTAGAGCTGACGTAGCAGCGCGGCCGCCATCTTGGATGGGTCCCCAGTGCGCCCCCAGTGCATTCATTTCTATGGAGGAAGGTGTATCCCCAACTACAATAATAAGCATAACTCCCCGAATTTTTACCGGATTTTCACACGGTTTGGTTTGTTACAAATGGCAGAGATTTAGTTATGATACAGGACGAATTAATTTCTTTAAATTTTTTTTTAAAATAATAAGAATTATTGTTCAATCTTACTTGTTAAAGGTAATCCCACACGATCTGGTGTCAATACGGCGCAAAAATGCGCCGTAAGCTGCACAACATACTGGCATAGCTTGCTCTCCCGTTGACTCCTATGCTAGACTAGAGTGAGGAGTCCCAACCAATATGGCGGCGACGCTGGGTTACGTTCCAGCACGTCATGAGGCGTCTACGTATATATGTCTATGGTGGCACCTACAGGTTGAGGTGGTCCCACGGGAGAACACTGAGGACGGGAGGTGGCAGCTCATTAGGTATACAGCATTCCTCTGTTCCTATACACCACAATGCACACACACATATCACACACACACACACACACACACACACACACACACACACCCACACACCACAAAATGACGAGGTGTCTTTACCTGGAAAAACCTCATGGTGGAATGGCCTGAGGTCATTGTATGATGAGGGGGGGGTTCTCTCTCTCTCTCTCTCTCTCTCTCTCTCTCTCTCTCTCTTTCTCTCCTCTCTGTCAGGCTGACATGTGATCTAGCCTGCAGTGCTAGTGGTGGAACGAGACACCAGAACAATAGCGTCAGGAGCAGCACAGCAGTGTGTGCTGCTCAGGCCTGGGCACAGCTGCAGGAGAATGTGTTGTCTATGGGTGAGGGAGGGTTGCTGTGTGTGTTGACACAGTCAACAGACAGTTGAAGGTTTTACAGATTGTCCTCAATGCAGAAAGACCCAGTTCCTGTAACCCAGATTTTATTTTGTTACTTTTATGTGTCTCCTCATCTGACAATGTTCCCCTTAGATCCCCAATGAGATGGCCTGGATAAATAAATAGTTATGTATCTAAACTTATACACACTGTGTACATCCTCTGTCACGCTCCCTTGGCAATAGGAGGAAACAGCTAGTGAGAGAGCCTTGTAATTTCCTCCTGGAGCTCTATGGGGGAGACCTGGTGGACGACCAGGCAGATGTGCTCCTACCACCTGTTCTCTCTAACAACGCTCCTCCATCCCATAGCCTGCAATTTCTCATCTGGCTCAGAACCCTACAGTCAGATGCCAGTCCTTTTATGTCAGTTTGATAGTGGAAAGAATGGAAAGTGGCTCTTTCAGACCACGTTTTATTACGTTTTTATTACCACGTAAAATAAAGCTAATCATTCATCTGCCTGTGTGTTATAGACTTGGCTCGTGACACATGTCTTGGTGGGAGTTGTTTCATTGCCTGGGCCTTTTCCATGTCATTAAAAAGACTGTGACATGTGACCAGATTGGATCAGAAGAGAAGGCAGGTATTGCGTGCTTATGAATTGTCTGAAATGTGGTTATGTCTCTGTAGTTTTACACCGACAATATGTGACGAAGTGTGATCATCAGTGTGAATTATATATTCCTACAAACATTGGCACAGATACCCCAATTGATTATGTACACACAAACATGCAACATGCAAACAGGCACAAAAATATTATACCATCCATGGCAGCTCTCAGCGTCTGTAGTACTTGAAGGATGATACATGTAATAATTTTGAAATAACACAACCCAAAACAAAACTAAGCTGAAATAACACAACCTTGCTGAGATGGAGCTGGCAACCGGTCCCCACTCCCTGGCCTTGATATACCACCTGCCACCTGCCCAAGCAATCAACTCAACGACACACAGCAATAACCAATGAACTTATTAACCCTCACAGAAGCAAACAACAGGAGACCAACAAAAAGATAGGACATAAAATCCTCAACTGACATACGACTGTAGGCCGTAACAACCAGCAGCTCCAGGATATTTAGACATTTACAGCTACCCAATACTATTCAGTTAGAAACTGAATAATAGTTCATTTTGCGTTTTCCGAAAACACTATCCCCCCCCCCCCCCCACCCCTCCAGCAAGACAGTATTGTGTATGTTTGAAATAATGAAGCCATTACAGTTAAGTTAAAAATCGACTCATACACATGTTTATGATCTGTTCATCGTTCACCTCAATAAGAACAAGAGCATGAACTGTGGGGGAGAGCTTGGCTTACACTCTGCCTCCCAAACAGCGCATTTGACCGCTGGGCGTTTAGGCTCTCTACTCCCCAAAAGTTCTGCACTGGGACGCAGAGAGAGAGATTGTGTTCCTTCAGTTAATAACCGGAGGCACTACATATTTCTGCTCTAACCCATTCTCAGCAGGGGCCCGGCAGTTATGCACTGTGCACCCAACCTCTCTGTGGAGGAGTGAGTGTTATTGCCAAAGACCTGATTCAGATCAAGGTAAGCAATGTTCCACTGGCAGTCTTGGGTAACTTGGCTCAGAATGTGACTCCGGTGTTTACCCCTGCTGGAGGTACTTTTATTCTGACAGGGTAGCAGGGGTCATGCTACCTTGTCAGAATAAAAGTCCCTCCAGCAGGGGTGAGCTCACCCCGCTAGCCCGCCCGAGTTATTAACCTGTTTCCACGGAGATGATGACGGGAACCCAGCCTATTGTCTGGAAGTTATTAGGAGAGCCAGCCAGGGGTAGCACAGGGAGTGGCTGCATACCTCCAGCGACACACACACATGCACCCACACACACACACACGCACACACATGCACACGCACAAATGCACACATGCACACATGCATGCACAAACACACATAACACACACACACGCACATACACACACACACATACATTCCCAAATGTGTGCGCTAATACACATTCATGAAGACACAAAGGGGCTGACCTCTCCTGACTTTACTGGTCTCCTCTTGACACACACACACACTCCATCTTCTTTCTGTTGATCTTTTTCTTTATGGGTCCACCCCCTCATGCCTCTTGTATTCTCTCTCTCTCTTTCTCATGGCTGTATTACTGTATTAGCCCTGTGGGGGTAAGGAAGGATGGTGGGAGTCAGTGTATGTGTGTGTGTGTGAGAGAGAGAGAGAGAGAGAGAGAGAGAGAGAGAGAGAGAGAGAGAGAGAGAGAGAGAGAGAGAGAGAAAGCAACAGAGAACCAACTAAGGGGATCTCCATGCTTGGCGTGATCTCCATGCTTGATGGTTCTCTCTCTCTCTCTCTCTCTCTCTCCCTCACTCTCTCTCCAACAATCTGTGTGAAATCCATACAATCTCTCTGACGCTCTCCGGGGCTCAATGCAAAACGCCAGGACCAGATGGAGCGCACTCTGTGTTTTCATTTTTTTCTCCTCAAAACACACTGTCAAAGGTGAATGACCTCAGTTAGAGCGAGTAATGGAAACAGTGAGTTAAATGTCAGAGGCAGAGAATGAATATGGAGGATGTCTGATGGCTCCCCCGTATACTCTGCTTTTTGCAGAGCAGATAACATAGTATCATAACAACAGAGACTGTTCTTTGTTTGTCCTGTTAGATTCAACTTGACTATGGAGTCAACATATAACATATAGCATAGGCCTACATGACATCACACGACATATTGAAAGGATGTGTCTGTCCATGTGTGTTTGCCTATATGGAATAAAAGACACATGTCGTGGTCATGAAAGCAAAGGTTTTACCTTCCATAGTCTCAACGCCACTGTAAGGAATATATGTACACTTTGGAAAAGTGTACAGTTTGGTTTGGATCAGAAGCCCCTACCCCTTGATCTCATTATCAAATCACCACTTCACACACAAGACTCTGAAGCTGATTATGAATATGAATATGAATGAATGAAGTCCATCCATCCATCCATTTTCTTCCGCTTATCCGGGGTCGGGTCGCGGGGGCAGCAGCCTAAGCAGGGAAGCCCAGACTTCCCTTTCCCCAGCTACTTCGTCCAGCTCTTCCTGGGGGATCCCGAGGCGTTCCCAGGCCAGCCGAGAGACATAGTCTCTCCAGCGTGTCCTGGGTCTTCCCCGGGGTCTCCTACCAGTGGGACGTGCCCTGAACACCTCACCAGGGAGGCGTCCGGGAGGCATCCTAACTAGATGCCCGAGCCACCTCATCTGGCTCCTCTCAACGCGGAGGAGTAGCGGGTCTACTCCGAGCTCCTCCCGGATGACCGAGCTTCTCACCCTATCTCTAAGGGAGAGCCCAGCCACCCTGCGGAGGAAGCTCATTTCGGCCGCTTGTACTCGCGATCTCGTTCTTTCGGTCAATACCTAAAGCTCATGACCATAGGTGAGGGCAGGAACGTAGATCGACTGGTAAATCGAGAGCTTTGCCTTTCGGCTCAGCTCCCTCTTCACCACGACGGATCCGTGCAGAGTCCGCATTACTGCAGACGCCGCACCGATCCGCCTGTCGATCTCCCGCTCCATCCTCCCCTCACTCGTGAACAAGACCCCGAGGTACTTGAACTCCTCCACTTGGGGCAGGATCTCATCCCCGACCCGGAGGGTGCACTCCACCCTTTTCCGGTTGAGGACCATGGACTCGGACTTGGAGGTGCTGATTCTCATCTCTCATGAATGAAGTCTATGTGTATATATCTACAGGATGTATATAATATCACATCATCATAATATAAACGCTGTGTTATAATAGAGTTTTACAGTCTGTCACAAAAATCAACGTACCAGTGTTTTAGAATAATGTGGTAAAACCAAATCAAATACTATTATGAGTTTACGGTAATAGGAATATCATTTCTCTAAGAAGTTAGATTCTTAGTGTTGGAAAACAGGATATTTTAACTCAGCAAACAAAACAAAAACAATAGGAACAAACAACAACTATATATGAATATGGATCAAGCAATGAGAGTGAGATGTATGGAGAAACTATGACGTGGTGTAAAGTGAGTCAGAGAGAATGAAAAGAATGACGTGAAAAGGATTTCCTCGAAACATATATCTTAAATGAAGCAAGATGTGATCAACATGCGCTGCATTAGAGGATAAATCAAGCACATCTCTCGGACGACTGCTCTGTCTCCTAGCGACAGTCTAAGCTCCGTGGTGATGGATTTACGGTCCCCGGGCTACAAAAAAATGCAGATAACCTCTGTTGTGACCTGTCTCGCCTAATGAATCTGAACATGCTCCCCCCCCCCACACACACACACATGCACACACGCACACACACACACGCACACACACACACACACACACACACACACACACACACACACACACACACACACACACAGTTCTGGAAAGGTGAGTGTGTGTGTGTGTGGGTGAGGGGGGATAATGGAAAGAGTTGTGTGTTGAGAGTGTATGTGAAGGAGGCAGGCATTTTCAAGGCAAGGCAAGCAATAAAAAGCGAAACAGTGATGGAAAATTCTGAGATGGAAGAGAAATGGAGATTAAATTGCATGATAAAAAAATTACATGAGATGCAAGTGCAATAGAGGGAGAGACAGGTGGGCGAGAGAGTCAGAGAGCAGAGGTTAGGATGAGGACAGAGGAGGAGTGAATAAGGAGCTCACAGTAAACAAGAGTGAGTGAGGAAGTCCAAGGAGCAGGGTTCACAGTAAACAAGGGTAAGTGAGGAGGTTGATGGAGCAGGGTTCACAGTAAAGTGGACATGGTTAATGAGGGCCTCTTAGTTAGATTTACAATAGCGCCCATTGAGAAGACTTAGATTATTATGGGCTATAATTGGTTATGGAGTTATGCTCCCGTCTATCAGTCTGTTGAGTTGATGTGAATGTGTGTGTGTGTGTGTGTGTGTGTGTTTGTGTATGTGAGTGTGAGTGTGTGTTTGTGTATGTGAGTGTGTGTGTGTGTGTGTGTGTGTGTGTGTTTGTCTATGTGAGTGTGTGCATCCAGTGTGCATGAATAAAGAAAGAAAGAAATAAGAAGAGGAGGCATTGTAAAGGGGCTTTTCATTGATGTGTTTTTTTCAACCCCTAATCTCCATTTAATTCTCGCTGTTGAGAAAGGGCTTATGGGTAACACAGCTGGCTCTCTAACATGCAGACAAGTCAGACAGAAGCATGCGAATATGCATGTGCACCCAAACAGACAAGCATGTGCACACACACACACACACACACACACACACACACACACACACACACACACACACACACACACACACACACACACAATGACCTTATAAACTTTGCCAACTAGTAAATTAGATTACTGTAAAAAGGCAGAGTCATATGCAGACACACACACACACACACGCACTGTGTGCGGAGTGCACACAGAAGGAGATGGGGTAAAAAGCAAGAAGAGACAGAATAAATAGCATTTATAATTCAAACACAGATCTGTTTTTGGCCCATGGGCCACAGGTGTGTGCTCTGAGTGTGTGTGTGTGTGTGTGTGTGTGTGTGTGTGTGCAGCTGTCTGTTTGGAGGGCCTTGGCAGGCACTTGGGAAGGTGCACTCTAGCAGCTGGAATCAGCCAGTCGGCTGACTGACGGGCTCATACAGATCTCCCTTCCCCACAGCTGTAGCACATCCGCTACAATGCCAGAAGTGTGTATGCATGTGTGTGAATCTACCATGATGAAAAAACAGCTCTCTAAAGCCCTAATCCAAGGCTGAGTGTCACTGCTGCACTGTAGGGTCTCAGTTTGAGCAGAATCCATCCAAAAATATGTACTTTTCATTTTGATCCTTGTTCAATCATTCCCTACAATGAATGCGTCAAACACATAGATGCGCACACACACACACACACCTCTCTTGCCATAGAGGTGTGTCTGGCCGGGAGCAGGGAATCTCCCACTATGAAGACACACACACACACACACACACACAGAAACAGTAGAAACAACGGAAACAACGGTGGCCTTGTTGTGTTGCTGACCTGACCAGGAGGGTATACTACGAAGCTCGCTGAACATACCCAGGCTTTCTTTGGATAACCTGGATCGACAAATACGAAACTCGCGATCAGATTTAAACGGTTCCACGAAGCTCACTTACGAGTCACTTTGTCAAGCCAGGTTTTCCGCTTTAGTTTCAATGCGCGTTCACATAAAAAGGGCGTAACCCAACGTCATTCACCTTGACGAAATGGATCCGACGGAGCGAACACGGGCTGTGTGTCACTCAGGAGGAGCAAGTAGTGATTATGAACTCATACGAGGAGTTAAAGAAGCAAATAACGGCAAGGGGCGATACAGTTGCCCATAATAAGGCCAGGGAGGCGTGCTGGCAAAAAATAGCAGATTCTGTGAATGCGTGAAAAGATTCATAGCCTAATTGTCTAAAAATAACTATGCCAAATGCAGAATTGTTCACCATTAATCCCAATAGAGTGCATATGATTGCAAAATGCAAAAGCAACATCCAACTTGCTTTATTGTGTAATTTAGGGAATTAATTTCAAATACATCCTATATGTAAGAAACGTATTGCATGTGCTGGAAGGTAGCGACGGTGGTGTGGTGGATTAGGATGTGAGCTGAACGCCATGCAGCGACCGGGGTTCATATGTTGCCTGTCCATCATCACGCCTTTTACCCCCATCTAGATTACCAAACTGGACAATTCCATAACATTAATGAATAAGTATTCCATATGACATAAGAAATATAACTTATTAAAATACACATAAATGTACTTCACTTGGGAAACGAACCCAGCACGCAGAATCTCAAGACTGACGCGCTACCGCCACTCTACCACTCATTCACACAAAAAGATTTTTTCTTTTAACTACAAGTTGATAAAATCCTTCCTTGACAGTTTGTGTTGGCAAAAAGTTGGGAAACACAAAGAACATATTTAGCAGTGTATTTAGGGCAGCTACAACCTTGCGTATCGCAAGGCACACTGTATTTTTGCTTATATTTTCGGCATCACCAACTGTATGCAAATATGTACCCGTGGCAACAAATTGCAGTGAAACACACACACTGCGCACGGCTTCTTTTTGTAGCATTGCCTTCATAAGGTCCAACAAGCACGATCAAATAGCGAATATCCTCTGATGAGAACCGGTATCTCTCATAAAGAATATCCTCTGATGAGAACCTGTATCTCATAAAGAATACCCTCTGATGAGAACCTGTATCTCTCATAAAGAATACCCTCTGATGAGAACCGGTATCTCTCATAAAGAATATCCTCTGATGAGAACCTGTATCTCATAAAGAATACCCTCTGATGAGAACCTGTATCTCTCATAAAGAATACCCTCTGATGAGAACCTGTATCTCTCATAAAGAATATCCTCAGGCAATGCCAAGGGATCGGATCTGTCCCGAAAGCGGCGTTCAGCTTTAAGAAGTTGGAAAGTCTTAGCTGAAAACCTCCTCTCGACCAGGTTTGGTTGCCAGCATAAGTTACCATGGTGATATAACGACGCTAAAAGAGAGCAACTTTCGTATGACAGCTAACCCAGGCTTTGAGCGCAACATACCTCGCTAACCCACCAATCGAGGTTCGTAGTATACCCCCCAGATGATCTCCCTCACTGATAACATCTGTCTGTGTATGTGTGGTTTGTGTCGTGTGCCTTTGCATCTGTTGTGTTGTGAGGCTGTTGTGCAAAGCCTATAAACACAATATAACCGCCAGCTCAGAACAACGGCAAACTCCTTCTCCTACTTTGAAGGGGCGTTGAAAGACATTTGCTGCTGCACACTTTGCTTGTGTTTGGTTGAATCCTGCCGTAGTAAGGGGGACAAAAAGACAGGGGGAAGCTGGGGATGGCGTGATGAGTCATCAAATAAAAACATGTGCATCTGAGGATCACAAGGCCTTGAGGTGGAAAATTCCACATTCAGGAAGAAAAAAAGGATCCTGCCGTGTTTATTGCTCCTCCCATGCACTGAGCTCAGCTGATCCGGCTCGCGAGTCTGAACAAACCCATCTTTCTACTCTCCTTTTTCATCAGGAGCAGAAGCTCGGCCCAGTTGTAAGGATAGACCTCTTATGAGGGCTCACATATCACACACACACACACACACACACACACATGCACACACAGACAGACACGCTTGCACACACACACACACAGATGTAAAAGGCATAGTGGAGGAAATTATTGTGCTCAGCTGCTTTCTATTCTCTTGCCCTTGTAAATATTTACTTTTGATTCACCAAAGAAGCTTCTTCACTGTCCTCCCCTCCCTCTGACATCATAGACAGCAGAGGCCAGGAAAGCAGATGGATGAAGATCATCATCATCATCATCATCATCATCATCATCATCATCATCATCATCATCATCATCATATGGACCCTCTAACCCCATGTGTGTTTATGTGCAATGTCAAAAAAAACAATGCTTGAATTAGGAGTGGACTAAAGATCCTCTGCTTTTCAAACCATGGCCTGAGTATACGAGGATAAAGGGTTTCCAGAGTGTGTAGCACTCCATGTGTAGCAGTACCAAGTAGGGAGCAGACCAGTGGCTGCTATATGCTACCTAAAATGTGGAATATATAATACATACACACACCATGAACACAGAGCTGAAATGTTTCTGTTTCATGTGTGTGTCTTATGTCTTTGCAATCGTACCCACAAGAGTTACCTCTCATTCAGGAGTAGCCTACACACAGAAATAATTAAAATGATTTGTGTTCACAAAGCAGTGTTTGAAAATGCTGACTTGGCATCTTTGTCTTGGGCTTTTTAACCACACTGCCCATACCTCACCACACCCCACCACACCAAACCACAACACAACACAACAACACAACAACACACCACACCCCACCACACCAAACCACAACACAACACAACAACACACCCCACCACACCAAACCACAACACAACACAACACAACAACACACCACACCACACCACACCACAACACACCACACAAATAAAGAGAACACTGTATCATGCTGCAATGTGCCCCCCACCCCCAGATCCTGTCTGTTTGCATTATACAACACTTCATACATTTTTAAAGCATCGTCAAACAGGCTATTGTGCAAGCGCAGCGACAGAGACGGTGCCTGATATCATAGACTCACTAGTCATGGAGCAGCTAGCCTACAGTTCAACTCATTGTCTTCTGAAATCATACCTTTATGTTTGAGTGTTCAACTCAGGAGTATGTATGGTATGGCATCAAACTCAAACATGGATAGCAACAAACAAACAGAATCAAAAGTAGTGATGTGTGAAGTGATATGGCAAGTCACATCATCTGGCACACATTCAGAGCAAGTGTTTCACCAGAGAATTGTGTCCCAGAAGTTTGATTTTATTGTTGTGTTGCTCTTTAATAAAGTAGCCAATCAATTAGGTTTTCTGATAACCATCAATCATTTACAATGCACAG
>JAOPHQ010003983.1:75000-222500 GCA_030340625.1 Merluccius polli
ATTTACTCCTGATGTCAAACACAACCAGGCTATCTGCAGAAAGGATAGGATGTTCTCATTGACTCACATGCTCTCAGCGATAGGAAGTAAGCTGGAAGTCAGTTTCTGGGAACCTGTTGTGAAAACTGACCATGTAAACCCTCAAGCCTACATCCTTCACATCGACACTTAGGAAGGATGTAGATTAATTTGACCTTGTATGTTTCAGAGAGGGGATGGTGTGTAATTGTCCTGTAAAAATGGGAAAGGCTGTAGCTGCAGTAAACGGTTGTAGAAATATTTCCATTGGCCTTGAGTTTTGACTTGTCCTGCATTGTATGAAGCGAAGCGGATGTATTGTGAGATCTAGGTTAGCAAAACAATTGTTGAGCCGCACTGGCTAGTAAAGTGCACAAAGTTTCAAGTTGTGAATGTGATTTAAGATGACACAGCAAGAGGAAGTGCCTTTTCTGAGGCACGACATCACGGCGAAGGGATGCCAACACCGAGAGGGTACACTGCGCCTTCCAGGGAATTCTTCTCTATAAATCGCTTTATTCTGGACCCCCCACTGTAGGAAAATCTTGACTCTAGCTTTGTTGCATAGGATGTCATGTCATGTGTAATTTGTTCATGTAGTGAAAGGCCACAGTATTTTGGGCTTTTAATAAAGTCATGTAAAAAACATTTGGGTCTTACCTGGCTGGAATACATGCTCACAGAATTAATTAGGTTTTAATAACTTTTACATCTTTTATCATTCAGAAGTTTAAAAATTGTCAGAGGACAGTTATAGCTTCAACTCAAGCCACTAGAGGTTGCTAATGGTAAAACGTCCATAGTGCATGTTTAAATATTAAAACAACCGCAAAAACAACTGCATATCATTGGCTGTAGAAGTCAAATGGTACGTGTATTCATATTGAACTGTGCGGTACGGGATCCATGGTTCACGGTTCGGTAAGCAATGTGAACCTAACAATACAATAATTAACAAGGGTAGAATATCCACATAAAGTTAAGTGACGCTTGCAGATTCTGAGGAGTCAAGGCGTGTTCACATGCAGTTGAACACCTCTCACAATCAGGGCTCAAAACATTGTGGCTTGTTGAAAATAATTTCAACTTCGAAGCATGGCCCCTCCACTACCACAGCGCTTTCTCCATAGGAAAACAATGGAGTGGGCTAACACAATTGTTGGCATTTATTTTGTCAATGTATTGAAACTGTACCGAACCATACCAAACCGTGGCACTACCATACCGTATCGTACTGAACCATGAGTTTTGTGAACCGTTTCACCCCTAGTATAAATAGGTTCAAATTGGATTAAATTTGGTTTTCAGCATTCGATCATTTAAGCTTTTTCAATATAAAAATCTGTTTTGTTCATGGTAATAATTAATATTATGTATAATAATAATAATAATAATAATAATAATAATAATAATAATAATAACAATAATAATAATAATAATAATAATAAAACTAATCCATGGATTCATACTGGTTGGTTATTTATAATGTAGAGGCACTCCTCTTCACTCTTAACCTCACTTTTTTAAGAGACCCAATTGATTTAGACTCAATCCATTTGGAAATAATCTAGGTTGATTGACCGGTGGGTTGAATGCTTTTTATTCTTTCATTTAAAAAATGGTGTGTTTTTGCATTATAACTTGGAAAAGGTGACAAAGTTATAATGCAGATTTAAATGTACAGTTGATGTCTCCACATTCTGTATCATATTGGTTACTATTATATGCTATTTTGAATGGAAACCTCCTGTGGCATTGTGATTTAAAAATGTGTGCAGTAGAAAAGTTTAACTTGTACATGAATAACTTTTAACCTTTACCTTGCATAACCTTTTTCCTTTTTGAATTGCCAAATGAGACTTTCACCAATTTACATAGATTCAAAAGAACATGGAAATCATATGCAAATGTGTGTTTCTGGAAAAGCTGAACTCTGTTCAGTGTCCTTGTTTGTATTGCGTTGCACTTCTTTCTGTGTGATAAGGACAACAAAAAAGTGCCGTTTTTGTTGTGCCATTATTCAAATGTATTGAGGTAATGTATCAGTGCAGGAGTTGGGAAAAAAACGCCTGCGGGCCAATTCTACAGTTGGCCTCCAGCTCTATGGTCTATGGTCAAGAAGAATGAACTTAACATCCATGTCTACAAGTTTGGGACCCAGACACTTGGTTAGCTGAGGAAACATTGCTAACCCACTATACCCACTGATCCGCCATGACCTCACAGGCATGGTAACCATGGCAACCACAGGGATCTTCCTGATTGGCCCCTAACTTAATAAAGCATAGAACGCCTTTTTTACTCCAAGGGAGAAGTATTTCAACACTCTTCTAGGAATGGAACTGCAACATGACAGGAGAGGTCTGAAAATTAGAAGGTGATTGTTTGATGATCACTACACCCACAGGCAGGAAGAAGTCATGAAGTTGTTAATTATAGTTATTGGTTTGGTCATATCAACGTAATGAAACTGCACAGCTATAGATGACAGACTGCACCACAGACCACCTCAGTAAACTAAACTAAACACACACACACACATACACATACACATGCATAATGACCACATCTCTCTCTCTCTCTCTCTCTCTCTCTCTCTCTCTCTCTCTCTCTCTCTCTCTCACACACACACACACACACACACACACACACACACGTACGCATGCACAAACACACACACACACACACACACTCACACACACACACAAACACACACAACTTAACTGAGTCTGTGTGAGTTACTGGCTGCTAACCCTAATGAGGGGCTTTGGGCTCGCCCACAGAGAACCATCTACGTCACAACGTCATACACACGTGTCCACACTCACTCCCCTGCTGCTATTAAAACACACACACACACACACACACACATAGACACACCCACACAAACACTACAAGATACAAGATAACTTGTTAAATTCACCCCTGTGAAATGTTTTGGGGAGGGAAATTGATCATTTTTTAGCCCCCCTTGTTCATTTTCCAACACCGACTTGAATCTGTTTGTTTGTTTTGTGGTCAATTGTGGTCAGTCATACTGCCCCCATCTCCAAGTTGATCGGTTGAAGCAAATTGGAGGTCATGCATTTCCAAAATGCTTGGAGTATAACATATTAGTTACAATATATACACAACATGGACACACAAGGACGTCCTTTATGTGTAAGTAGAGATCGATAGCCTGCCTCGTGTGTCTGCCAGCACGATGGCATATGCGTGTCCCTCATACACACACACGCACGCACATGCATTCGCACGCATACACACACATACACACGCATGCACGCATGCATGCGCACACACGCGCACACACGCGCACACACACACACACATTCATACATCAATCATGCATTAGCTATCACCTGGAAAATAGAAATTAGACCCCTCCTCATCCCTCGCCCCCATGAGATCATAAGTTTCCATGGGAACCTGTCAGCAACCAGAGAAGGTCCAGAGGGAACGGTAGCCAAGTCGTGATGTCATCAACACTTCAAAGCACAAATGTAATTAACTCCATATGGAAGAGAGAGAGAGAGAGAGAGAGAGAGAGAGAGAGAGAGAGAGAGAGAGAGAGAGAGATTTGTAGTCTCTCACTCTCTCTGAGAGATTGAGTGATGTGTGATGGAAGACGCAAAGAGACGAAAGCCAAAAGAAGGATTACTAAGTGTGTATTATTGATATGTTTTCTTGGAAGCGCTTTATATTAAGGTCCTTGTAATAATCGTTATTTAATAGGTAATAAGGCCCTTAATAAACATTAGTTAATAGGTAATAAGGGCCTTATAAGTCCTTATAATATGCTTATTAAATATGTAATAAGGCCCTTAATAAGCATTAGTTAATAGGTAATAATGGCCTTATAAGTCCTTATAATATGCTTATTAAATAGGTAATAAGGTCCTTAATAAGCATTAGTTAATAGGTAATAAGGCCCTTAATAAGCATTAGTTAATAAGTAATAAGGACCTTATAAGTCATTATAATATTCTTATTGACATTATTATTTATTGAGTTTAACTAATTTACTTATAATGTCATTGTTAAACCTTAATACCTTATTAGGGTTAATAAATCCTTTATTATGTACTTATTAACAGTGAACTATGCTTTTTGCAGCTCCCCATCTGAAATGAACTCTACATGTGGTCAAGTACATATAAATATAATAATTTAGCAGTGAATCACAAAAACACACTAAAATATTGTTTTTAGTTTTCATTATTTCATATAAATTGCAGCCACATGCAGCCACAAAGAGAACATTGTATAAAACACGCTCTTAAATGAACGACCTGATGCAGCACAACATTAATGATACGGTATCATACCATAGTACTAGGGGCATCTAATTCAAACATGTTATGTAAATACATATGTAGATTGGATACAAAAGAGATTACAATAGGCATTACGATGAATCCTTCATTTAAAAGCATTTATTTTGAAGCAAATTGTAAAGGCGGAAGTTCGGTTTATGCATGCAGCAAAGTGGTGGCGCATGCGTACGTGTGTAACTGCCTGGTCTCTGCAGGTGGATGATATTGGTGTTTCATAACGTTTTCAGAATATCTTTTACAATATACAGTTTAGGTTGTTCAGAGGCCTGTTTGAGCCTATGTTTTATATATATGTATATGTATATGTATATGTATATATATATATGTATATGTATATGTATATATATATATATATATATATATATATATATATATATATATATATATATATATATATATATATATACATATGTTTTATACAATGTTCTCTTTGTGGCTGCATGTGGCTGCCATTTACATGAAAGTGATGAAAACTAAAAACAATATTTTAGTGTGTTTTTGTGATTCACTGTTAAATTATTATATTTATATGTACTTGACCACATGTACTGTTCATTCCAGATGGGAGCTGCAAAAGCATAGTTAACTGTTAATAAGTACATAATAAAGGATTTATTAACCCTAATAAGGCATTGTTCTCACTTTAGATCCGGTAGCTGCACAAAGCTAGCCTAGAACTCTAGACACCCCCTAGCGGCAGCAAATTTATTTGGCAGCTAGTGTAGGTCTAGCAAAGCTTCGTCCGCTTTTTGGTGCTGGAAACACCAAGTGTGTCTTGTATGTCTGACCAATCACAGCCTGAGGGGCGGAGTCGAAAGCCGGGCTACCTAATGACGACAGAAATGCGACGGTTCTGTGTTAGAGGTAAACAATGGCTGCTGCTGCTGGCGAACGGCTGTCTTTCCACTCGGCTTTGGCCGCGACTCTTCAAGACTTGAAGTTAACATTTTATTTGAGAAAAGAACAAAGAACGGCACTGAAGTCTTTCCTCGAAAATAAATATGTATTCGGAGTTTTGATTAATTACGTAGTCAGAGCCGTCGCTCTGACTACGTCACCTTCTTCGTTGCTCTGATTGGTTGTAGCGCTATCCTATTGCGTGCAGAGGGAACTTGAAAGACAACCGTTTATCCCGCCCACACTGCCAATGGAGCTGCGCCAGACCTTATATCTTTCTGATGTGGGTCTGGCTTGCCAGGCTAGCACAAAGCACCAGGGGCGGACTGGGAACAAAATTCGGCCCTGTCAATTTTGTCCTGGACCGGCCTTGGAGTTGCGCGATTGTTGACGGGGGGGGGGGGTGCGCGATTGTTGACGGGGGGGGGGGGGGGGGGGGGGGTGCTGCGCGATTGTTGAGGGGGGGGGGGGGCTGCGCGATTGTCAACGAGGTTCTTCAAAAAAAAAAAAAAAAAAAGGGCCGACGGCCGACGGCCGTAGACCCACACGGCCGTTCTGGACTTCTCCAGAACTCACAGATGGCCAGTCCGCCCCTGCAAAGCACCATTAACTGCTAATAAGTGCATTTAACTGCTAATAAATGCATAATAAAGTCTGTATTAATCTTCATAAAGCAAGAAAAAAAGCTTAGTTGAGGTTTAACAATGACATTATAGGTAAGTTAGTTAAACTCAATAAATACACATAATAATGTTAATAAGCATATTATAAGGACTTATAAGGGCCTTATTACCTATTAACTTGGGTCAATGCTTATTACAAGGACCTTAATACAAAGCGCTTCCGTTTTCTTTGTACATTTCTCCAAAGGAAGGAATATCAGGGTGGCGGAGAGAGAAGTAGCGAGGATGAGGAACAGTGTGTGTGTAAGTGTGTGTGTGTGTGTGCGTGCGTGTGTGTGTGTGTGTGTGTGTGCATGAGCTGCATTCCAAAGTATACTTCCTAGATGACAGAGGGGGAGTCCGGTGCAGAGCCTGGAAACTGGTAGACTAGTGATACGCACCGTTGGAGAGGGTGAAAGGTGAAAGGTGAAGGGGGGGGGGGGGATGTCAGGGATGTCAAACATCAACCACACTGATGAGTACATTTCTTAAAAAAATAATAATCTCAGAGTCACGGTTTGCTGTTGATTTCTGCAGCTTTCTCCATCTGTCCATTTGCACTGGTACAATGGAGGGTCTGTCAGCATTGTATTGTTAAAGGAAACACACTGATTAAGAATAACATAACAATCTGTCACACTTCTGGGGCAGTGGATACAGCATTTGTCTTTTTCAATTAATTCAGCTTTCCCTAAAATGTATTTTGAGTATCAATGTTTTTTCTATACTCTACTCTACAATTTCTATAATTCATTTTTAGTAATTTCTTTGCATGACTTTGCTGTTTATGGTTTCACATTTTGTTGGTGACATCTTTAAACAATAGCCAAGAAGCACTTTTACTGCAAGTTGTGATAAACACAGCTGGAAATAAGGCATTAAAAAAGATGGTGGAATTGTTTTTCAAGGACCAATCAGAAATGTTTTGCAGCACCTTAGTGGTCCCTGAGTACTAGGGTTGGGTAAAGTAGGGGGGGAGAGAGAGAGAGAGAGAGAGAGAGAGAGAATAGTGTGTGTGTGGGGGGCTACATTCTTAGATCACTGGCTCCGCATAATTGAAGCCCTGTAACCCCTACTGCCCCCCCGACCCACACACACACATACTTGCTTACCCCCACACACACATACCTATTTCTACACAGTTACAATAATATGCACACATTTGGCTTCTCCTGAACATATAACTACATTTTGATCTTTGCACAGTGCACAAACACGTATACCCGTACATGTGTACTTGCATGCAGGGACGGACTGGCCATTGGGCATACCGGGCAAATTCCCGGCGGGCCGATGCGCATTTGGGCCGGTCCAGATTTTTTCTGGCCCGGTCCAATCGCGCGCAGCAACCCCCCCCGGTCAACAATCGCGCATCCCCAGGGCCAGTCCAGGACTAAATTGCCCGGGCCGATTTTTGTTCCCAGTCCGCCCCTGCTTGCATGTATACACAAGCATGCAGTCACATACACACACACACACACACACACACACACACACACACACACACACACTTATACACAGTCACTCCCACTTAGACACAGAAATATGTTCACCAGACATTACACAGTATGTTGAAGTCTATGTTTCAAGTGCATTTCAACAGGCGTTGCACATGCTGCTGGACATATGGACCCTTTCCTGGCAGGGGTATGATGTCACCGTGAGAGGAAGCACACACTGCTAGGAAAGAGAGAAGGAGCAGAGACAGAGAGAGAGAGAGAGAGATGAATGAGAGGGATGAAAGAGTCTGGGCTGTGATGAGTCTGGCATAAGTGTCCTCATGGGCCTGCCCTTAAAGCCTGCCCTTATAACTGAGGAATTCTGCATTCAGTTCCCCCACCAAGCTAGTATTTAGAACCAAGATGGCCACTAGGTGGTGAATAAGGCCCAATGGGACTATCTGAGGATGAGATAGACAGGGGGAAATGGACAGGCCCTTAATGTCAACAAGAGAGGAAACCAGGAAACCTTCACTTCCAGGAGCTACGCTGAACACACCACACGTTCATGAAAACACACGCACATACACACACACCGCACACACACACACACCTTATGAAAAAACAACTCTTTCCAGAGTTCTCTCTCTCTCCTCATTCTGCTCCACCACCATCAGCTGAGTCAGCGTGACATCAGTCTCTCTACCCATCATGCAACGCCCCCACCTCAGACACAAACAAACACACATGTATCAAAACACAGCGAGGAATTAAAGTGACTGTAGACAACTGTAGCAGTCTTCCCTGCCACATGACACCTAAGTGGCTTTTGCTGGGGCCCTCCGACACAGGAGATGTTGATGTAAATCCACTTATTGGAGATGGAAAGGTGGTACAAACCGAGCAGATGTAATGAGCTGCAATGACAGTGTCTCTCCCCTGAGTGTGTGTGGTGATAGCTGGTTTATCCTGGGTGCCATGATTGCTCTGCACCACAGCTGTGCAGCCCCACCCAGCCAGAGTCCAATCAGTCTGACTCAGACCAGGTGAGGCTGTAGACCAGCTATCAACCACACACTCCACAACAACTTTTCAACTTTTCCCAGCCTAGCGTTTCAAAGTGATATTATGTTTGCGCCGCTGTCGCAAAGACAAACTGGATCGCTTTCCATTTCCTCAGAGCCTAGCAACCACAAACAACACAAGACGTGCATTAGTTTGGAAATCTCCACAAAGAAACGATCAACACTTTGGAAATAAGAAAGAAAGAAGCATGTTCACTGAGGAGGTAAAGTGAAATTGTCATAATTTTATATTGAATTTGGGAACAGGCAAAAGCTATTGTAAGGATTTGCATTGCATAGTAATACCATAGTTTGAGTATTGCTTCGCACAAACAAGTATCGTCAGCAGGGGTTGGGGTCAGGGCGAAGGGGGGAGTAGAAGAAGTAGTAGGACAAAAATGTGAGTTTATTTATTATTTTAGTCTATAATGGAGACATAAAAGAAGATACAAATTCTGTAGTATGTGTTGAGAAAAGCGAACTGGGTTGGTAGCCTGACTGGATCGCCTGGCGAGTCGCGACATGAGGTTTATTCAGGTAGTATACTCAATGCAACAACGTAGCGTACGCAGGTAGTGTCATCAGATTGGCTTTACTTCACTTCCACTTCCACTACTGGGGATAGCTAATGGGGATAGCTACTGATAGCTACCAGGTAAAAAAAAAGCGTTATTCCCCCTCCTTTGTGCCGTAAAGTGAGCCTTCATTTTCCCAGGAGATCGTACCCGGTGGCAGACAGAGCTGCATATTGAAAGGCTTATAGGGAAGCTAAGGGAACCAATCTAAACGCAGATGGTGTCATTATTCTGTAGCCATTATACTGTGCAATCAACATTTACTTCATATTGATACATTAAAGCAAACAAGTTGTCTACAGCACCTTTAATTAACTTGAGAGATTAGGGATCATCCGTCAAATCTCACCACCCCCTACAAGGGGAGAGGAGAGAAATGCAGAGGAGAGGTTGACATGGGCATGAAATAAACACGTCAGTAACAGAATGTGTGCGGTTTTCAGTGTCATTAAAATGAGTTGCGACTTGTTTGCTGAACAGCCTAAACACACGATTGCAAAATTTGCTAAAGTTTCTAAAGTTGTATAGAACTCCTATGTCCAGACTCTTTGTTTCTATTCTGGTGGCTCTGTCTCTCTCACTCCCTCTCTCTTGTACTCTCTCTCTCTCAAACATGCATATACATAAAACAAAGAGGAACACACATGCACAAACCAACCCGGCATCGCGCCAAAGCGTGTAATACCTACGTTGGTCCACGGGGGAAAACGTGGTATATTCACGATAAAGGCTCTAAAATCGTGATATACTTACGTTTAATTTGGCCTATTCATTTACATTGGCCTACGCACCGGTCACGTGACAGTCAAGTTTCCCCCTGCGAAAACAACAAAAATGGCAGACACTCCTTACATTTTCTGTGGAAAATGCAATATTTTTAGCTACCGTCCACATTTACATGCATTTAGATGACATTTCTGGCGAGAAGTATGCGTTATATTTTCATAATCTTCTATCAGAGAATGTAGACGACCTTCCGTTTATTAGTTTCTACGATGATTTTAGTGTCTCTTTAGAAAATCGTTGGAATGCAACTGTAGTATCCTGGCTTGGTTGATGTAATGACATGCAGTACCACCCCCCATAAGTACATCTATGGGCGAACATTTACAATCAGCACCGACCACAAACCGCTAATATCGCTTTTCCATGAGAAGAAGCCTGTTCCGCAGATGGGGTCACCGAGAGTGCAACGGTGGGCAACACTGCTGAGAGCTTATGAATATAAAATCATTTACAAACCGGGCAAGGAACACGCAAACGCTGACGCATTGAGCAGGTTGCCTCTGCCACAAACGGATGAAGAGGATGACACAGAGAAAGTCCTAATGCTGGATGTATTGGAAGATCCACCAATCACGACAGCTCAAGTGAAGCAGTGGACAACCAAAGATGCGACACTTTCTCAAGTGCTACTCTGTTGTCTGAAGGGATGTCCAAACGAGGTCGACACAGCGTTCAAACCCTACAGCCAGAGGAAGCTGGAGCTTAGTGTTAGAGATGGATGTGTACTCTGGGGGGCGAGAGTGGTTGTTCCGAAGAAAGGAAGGGACGGCATCTTGAAACAGCTGCATGATACGCACCCAGGTATATCCAGAATGAAGGGCTTAGCACGCTCGTATGTGTGGTGGCCAGGGATGGATTCCGATATCGAAAAGGAAGTCCAGTCCTGCCACACCTGTCAAGAAAACAGTAAATGTCCAGCTGGGGCGCCGCTTCATCCATGGGAGTGGCCTGAGACACCCTGGAGCAGACTGCATATTGATTATGCAGGTCCTCACCTTGGTAAGATGTTCCTTGTTATTGTCGATGCACACTCCAAGTGGATTGACGTATATCAAACAAACAGTGCAACCAGTCAAGTTACTTTTGAAAAGCTAAGGCAGTGCTTTAGCACACATGGTCTACCGCAGTTAATAGTATCTGACAATGGGACTTGCTTTACAAGTCAAGAGTTTGAGACATTCCTGAAGCAGAACGGCATACAGCACAAGACATCTGCACCTTTCCACCCGGCGTCCAACGGCCTTGCGGAAAGAGCCGTTCAGACATTCAAACGCGGATTAAAGAAAACAAAAGGAGACACTTTAGAAACAAGGATCTCAAGATTTCTGTTCAATTACAGAATTACCCCACAAACTACTACCGGATTGTCACCAGCTGAGATGCTCATGTCCAGAAGGCTGCGTTCAACATTGGATCTTCTACTGCCTGATGTGAAGGCAAAGATTCGTCAAAAACAACTCAAGCAGAAAGAACATCATGACACACACACCAAGTGGAGGAGTTTTACTTCTGGTGATGACGTTTACATTCGTAACTACAGCCATGGACCCAAGTGGATACCAGCGGTTGTAGATGAGAACACAGGGCCTGTATCCTATACAGTACGGACAGGAGATGGACGCATCATGAGGCGTCATGTTGACCAGATCCGGAATCGGCACGCGACATGTCCAGTCCAGAGGTGACGGTGGAGCCTTACAGTCTTCCGCTTCCAGAGCAAGCAGCGGAGGCCTTGCCTACATAATAGTTGTTGTTGTTTTTTTAACAAACTTTATTGTCAACAATATTATGACATTACAACATAAACAATAGTACAGTAAGGACAGTACTTCCGGCTGATAGGTCCTCCCAATGGGACAGGTGGTCACGTTGTCTTTCAGCCGTAGCCCCTAGCAACCTGACGTCATTGAAACATGGCGCAGGAATCAGAGCTATAGAGTAAACATAGTTGTTTATAGAGTTGTTTACTCTATAGCTCTGATACAGGAGTAATAACTAACCAATAGGACGGATGCCCACATCGTCCATTAGAGCTGTGGTCGTGTGATAGTAGCGTCCATAGCAACCACCATAACAACGGTACAAAGCGTTGCATTCCAACGATTTTCTAAAGAGACTCTAAAATCGTCGTAGAAACTAATAAACGATAGGTCGTCTACATTCTCTGATAGAAGATTATGAAAATATAACGCATACTTCTCGACAGAAATGTAATCTAAATGCATGTAAATGTGGATGGTAGCTCAAAATATTGCATTTTCCACGGAAAATGTAAGGAGTGTCCGTCATTTTTGTTGTTTTCGCAGGGGGAAACTTGACCGTCACGTGACCGGTGCGTAGGCCAATGTAAATGAATAGGCCAAATTAAATGTAAGTATATCACGATTTTAGAGCCACACACTTGCACATCCACACAACACTTCCATAAACATTTTGCAATGACCTTGAGGTCATGGGTCATTAGAGGGTTGACTGCCTACACACGCTTCATAACACACACAGACACACACACATATTTTTTATTTGACATTGATAGATCTGGTTACCACTACAGTTACAAGTGTGTTCCACAATGTGTTGAAGTCGTTGATAGATTCCCAGCAAAAGAGTTTGGGGGTAGGCTAGTGTGTTCGGTCCCATCAGAACATCCAGGAAGTGAGGTCACGCTGGCTGTATTTTATCAGGGCCCCAGGGACCCCCTCATCCGGGGGGGGGGGGGGGGGGGGGCATAAAGAGAAAGAGCAAAAGCAATTAGGGGAAAGAATGAGAGCATAAGAGAAAATACGTGTGTGTGTGTGTGTGTGTGTGTGCGTGTGCGTGTGTGCGCAGTAGCTTTATTTCTACTCTTGCTGTTTTACTGTCCTGCTGACCTTTCCTGTGTTACACTGGGGGAACTCCTCTGACACACACACACGCACACACACACACACACACACACACACACACACAGGGTAAACCTGAAAACCTCATTGCAAATCAAATAGGAGCAACAGAATCAGTCTTTCTTGAAACATCTTAAAAATGTTTACATCATCTGTCCACCTCTGCATTTGTATACACACTTTACAGAGCGTGGAATGAACAGCGCGAGGGGAGAGAGATGTCATTTGGAAAAGAAAGAAAACCTTTTTATAATCAGTGAAAATTAACAATTAGTGTGTGTGATTGATAGCTGGTTTAAAACAGCCTCACCTGGCCCAAGTCAGACTGATTAAAATCTGGTGCATGAGTAATCAAGGCACAAAGGATAAACTAGCGATCACCACACACACTCAGAGAGAGCCTCTGTCATGACAGCATTTAACACCTGCTCTGGCTGTATCATTTTGCCAACGCCAATAAACTGGTTTGTACAAACCAGTTTATTATCAGTCTAACTTGGGCCAGGTGAGGTGGCTTAACCATACACACTCCACAGTTATATATTATAAAAACCTTTTTTTTATGTTTTTTATAATATATAAGGTTTTTATAATATATATATATATATATATATATATATATATATATATATATTATATATTATATTTCATAAAAACCTTATATATATATATATATATATATATATATATATATATATATTATAAAAACCTTATATATTATAAAAAACATATATATTATATAATATATTATAAAAAACATATATTGCATTATTTATTATAAAAACATTATATATTTCATTATATATTGTAAACACGTTATATATTTTATATTATAAAAATCTTTTATGTTATATAATATACAAAAACGTATATATTATAACAATATAAAAACATTATATATTTTATATATTAAAAAAACCTTTTGTTATATTTATTTATTATAAAAACCTTATATATAATTCATTATAAAACCTTATATATATATTATAATATATATTATAAAAACCTTATATGTATAATTATACATATTCTAAAAACCTTATATATATATTATAAAAACCTTATAAACCTTATCGCAAACATAAAGTACATATAAGTCACACAGCCCTTTATAATACACATGCACACACACACACACACACACACACACACACACACACACACACACACACACACACACACACACACACACACACACACAGATCATTCACTCCCACTTGAGATGTGAGATATATCTGATGTTAAAGTGCAGGAGCTAAGTTTGGCGCCGGCTGTCGTATCCAACACCTCAAAGTTCAGAGTTGTCCTACATGGGCCAAAACAATTCCCGGACCCTGTGTTCAGTGCTTCAAACTACTGCCAATAAACAAAAAAACAGTCTCCATGGATACTGTTTATCAACTTACTTGTTGGTGTTCCCCCTTGGTGGATGCTAGGCCCTTCTACATTACATTATCACTTTGAGATCGTCCCTAGTGTTTGTGTGTGTGTGTTGGTGGTCTCTAACCAACCAAAAGTGCAAGTACACATTTGAGGATTTGAAATCTTTAACTGAGAGGTATATTGAAGAAGTACCTCAGCACACCACTATCAATTACATTGAATCCAGTGCTGTTTCCATGTACACACAGCAAAACAAGCAGGACTAATGATAGTTAAAAATAACATGTTTTATGTAATCATTATATGGCACACATTGCTTCAAAACCAAATCTTTCACTGAACAACAACAACACACTATATGTTGCACCCTTCACCATATTGTCACCTACTTCAATCCAAATAGCTTTGTGAACACATAAGAAAAAAGCCACAAGCTAATGTTTTGGCTAGAGAGATTTGGAAATCCTCCCATATGAATGGGATCATGTCTGTGCTACGATGTTCATGACACAATCAGCGTGGTTGGCTGATGACACAGCCCATATCATTTATGGTTCAGCGGAGCACAAACACCGCCAGAGACATGCAAATCAGTCTTTCATCAGTTATGCAACAATGTTTCGACACATGGCACACACACACACACACACACACACACAAAAGCTCCCTGTTTCTGGCTGATGTGAGGTGTCAGCCAGGGCTGAACCTCTGCTCATGTATTTAATAATAATATGAGCTCATCGCGGCCGGGCTGCAGCATGTATTTATATCGTTGTTACGACTCTCTTCGTGGGAAGGAGAGCAAAAACCTGACCTCACCACACAAAACAAGCTCTGAAGAGAGTTTGGAAAGAATTCAAACAGGCGAAAAGAGGGAAAGGGAAAAAAAGGAAGAGAGGGACAGAGAGAGAAAAGAGGTGAGATGAGGAAGACGTTGCGCTGGACATGATGTGCAACTTCTTAGTTTGTAGAACGCTGTCCGTATAAAGTCAACTTCAACTGTCAGGACCATTTGGTCTTGATACAAGGAATCTGTGGAAAATGACCATGTACAGCAAATATATAAATATATTAAATATGTATGCAATCCTTATTAATTATTATAACAAAATACATATAACATACATTTTTCAATTAAACTGAAACAGAGAAGTAGATAGTTACATGAAATATGTTGATGTACATGATGTATTCATTCACATTGCTTTGCCTTCATTGTGACCATCTTGAACTCCAACTGTTGAACATTTGCAGAACACTTTTTGCCACAGTGCCAATCCATTAACTCCATTAACTGATCAAACGAATTGGAAAACATGGTGTTACCTCAATTCAAAATTGAGATGAAGGTCAAAGTTCAAATGCTTCTACAGTCAAATATATTGCACATGCTGAAGTTGCAAGAGCCAGTAATAAATATTAGGTCTGTATGCTCTAGAAGAGATTTCAAAAGGAGATAGTGAAGAAGGAAACCAAGCTAATATGTGGTTAGAATGAAAAAAAAATAGTGAAGAGGAGAAGAGAGGAAAGAGCTGGTCCAAATCTACAAGGTGCAGTCAGCTGTACACGCGTAATGGTGTTGCTTCATGCGCACACTCCCAACACAACCAATTTTTCCACTATGACCATATTAAATGCATACAGTACTTAAGTTTGTGGCCTGAGGTTGGAGCTCATGAACTATGTTATGTACACTCGCACACGCATGCACATATGCACACACACACACAAGCCCTTTTCATTGGATTGGAGTTATGCATGTATGTATTTCCACAGGGACCAAGCAGGGACCAAGGGTTCAAACTGTAAGCAATAATGGACATTCCTGAATACTGACATTATGAACAATAAGTTCATGTTATGTTAGCTTATTTCACCAGCTTGATTCCCCTATTCAATAATGTATTCCAAATAATCTAAATTAACAATGTTTATTAGTTGATAAATCCAAACAGGCTATCTTAGTTGTAGCCCATGTAGTTCACAGTAAAGGGGGAAGCTGAGCATGCTCAGTAGCTATTGCCTTATCACATTATTTATACTACGATGATTGTGTGCTTCTTTCAATCTGTGAGTCAAAGTTTTCAAATGACTGGAGAGCCTAAGGGGGATTTTTCTTGTTTTCTGTGTTTAACAATGTCCACGGCTTGTGTTAACAACCAGCCCTTTCTCCAATGTTGTGTTTTCATGGGACTGATTATGTACGTAAACATTGTACTAGTGCATTCTGCGGTTACATGTAGACAAAGGCAAGAAAAGAAAAGCAAAGCAAGGGTGATGCCCCTCCCACCTGCATGGGCTGTTGTGGGAGTCATGAGGCAAACGTGGCACACCTGGGCACCTTATTCTGCCTCTCCCGCCAGCTCAACAGTTATGGCTGTCTTTCTTTTGTTATTTATTGTCTTAAGTAATTTACAACATTCCCAAAGCACACTAACCGTCACCCATACAAAACACACTGTTGAGTTATGGGCCATAACACTAGTTATACATTTGTATCATTCCGAGAATGAACATTACATATCCATGTCATGTTAAAATACACCTATTGCTACTTATTTTATTTTTATTGAGTCCTCCAGTAACCTTCTTCTGTATCGCACTGCCATTCGTCACCACCGGTAAATCTGACCGCTAAACATCAGCCCTGGAGACATGAGATAGCATAGCAGATGCTGGAGTCAAAACAAGTTTACAAGAGGAACATAACCCCGACCAGAATACACCACTTCAACAGCATCGATGGCCTGTTTGACGCACTGGGATTAATACGCTGAGCTAAGTGGTCTAATAGGTGCGCTATAACATCCAAGGATTTGCAAGATTTTCCATCTCACTTTCTCCGGTTCTCGGTACCTTCCAGAGATGTGTTCTGTGTGTGTGTGTGTGTGTGTGTGTGTGTGTGTCCGATCATACATGGGGCCACACGCACTCTCATGCAATTGGCAGTTGTGCGGCTGCCCTGAGGGCACTCCTCATACCAGCGATGCTATAGTGTCTGCAATAAAACCTACCGCATGTACTTACTGACACATGCATGATATACACATCCACACATAGTTACTGACACATGCATACGATATATACACATCCACATATTTACTGAAACACATACAATATACACATTACTGACACACATACAATATACACATCCAGTTACTGACACACATACAATATACACATCCACAAATAGTTAGTAACACATGCATACTATATACACATCCACAATTACTGACACACACATACAATATACACATCCACATTGTTACTGACATGCATACAATATACACCTCCACACATAGTTACTGACACATACGCTATACACATCCATTTAGTGACACACGCATGATATACACATCTACAGTTACTGACACGCATACAATATACACATCCAGTTACTGACACACGCATACGATATACACATCCAGTTACTGACACACATACGATATACACATCCACAGTTACTGACACACACATCCACACAGAGAGCCACATAGACTGACTGACTGCATTTAGGAGTCAGCGTATTAAACAGGAGGGTCTGGATCTACTATCATAGGTGTCTGAGATTGAGAGAGGGAGAGAAAATAAACTCAAAAGAAAATCACATCTAATTTCTTGGAGAAGTAGGAACTTAGGAGGGTGATCAGTGTATAAAAGCACACATAATGCATAGTGTGTGTGTGTGTGTGTGTGTGTGTGTGTGTGTATATGGGTGAGATAAAATTGAAACATGGTTTCTTACCAAAAAAAAACAATCAGCAATCATTTCAAATGTATTTTATTTAATTGTACTATGAATTGAAAGAGAATGATGAAAGTAGAGAATGGACATCATAGTCAAAACACAAAATGAAAAATGTTTTCAAAACAATAACCATAACCGTCTAATATCTACATTAGACCCACTCATCTGATCTATGTATACATATTTTTCATTCTAATATTTCAATCATTACTAGCAGAACAGGTCATTTGAATATCAATGCTGTTTCACAGAAACCAAAAAGTATTAAACCAAATAAATATGGGTGTGCATCTCTCTTTTGAAGCATGATTCGATATACATCTCGATACATGGGCTCCAATACGATACAGCAATGATACTTTTTAGTTTGAAACTATTCGGTGCGATTCAGTTTGAAAGTCTATGTGAGTCGGTTCGATACGCTTTGATGCGATTCAATAAATTCAATCCAACAATCAAAAATAGCGCTTAACATTTGCTGGTACACAAGTAAGCCTTCCCGACTGATACAAATTTAAGCCAAAAAAGAGCATTACACTTAAACTTATGGAACTTATATTTTCATAATAAACAAGTTCAGAGCTCACAATGCAATTCTGCATACAAGTATTCACCAATAATCCCCCCCACCAAAATGATACATTGCACTGGGAACACCCCTACAAATGCGCAATGGTAGCGTCAGCCCTCACTCGACGTGAGGAATCGTGCGATCGCGAACAGTTTGTATTTCATTTTAGCATGTCTCATTTAATGCACTGATGTATCAACAAAGAAATACAAATAAAGGTACATTAATCAGAACTTAGTTACAATGTATTCGAGAGAGCGCGAGAGAACGCGAGAGAGCGCGAGAGTGACTGCCTCAAAAGCAAAGACTTGCTTTGAGAGTAGCGTATCTGTAGATTAGGCACTACAGACGTATTCACTGATAGTTGCTGTCACAGTTAATAGGGTTTGCTCTGCACAGAAAAAAACACACACACACACACACACACACACACACAGAAGACCATCAATGTTTACATTAGTACATACATCATACTGTTTCTAATCTATAATCAATGAGGTAACCTGGGGCTTGAAATATTTTGCATGGCCTTACCTTCCTCGCCTCTTGTCGAGCTAAGAAATAAGAAAGAAGAAGAAGAAGAAGAAGAAGAAGATTACTCTCCAGTATCAACTCTGTATCAGCTAAATCCATTCAGATCCTTATTCTGTCTAGTACAGAGTTTGTATGTGAAACCTTACACTGACCTGTGTGCAAGAAGTATAACAAATATGCACATATGATGCATAAAGTGACCAAAACGAATCCCACTGCAAGGTAGAACATCCAACTGGTTGGCTCTGGTAAAGAATATTGGCATCATATTATTGACTATTGTCAACAATATTATCATTCAACAACTGTTGTCATTATACTTTCCATTTGTCTTAAGTCACATATCACTACTGCCACTTTGTGGTAGCAAATAGTAATACAGTGTATTAGTAAAAATAGTAACAAATAGTAATACAAAGTGTAATAATAATCTAAGCTAATTGGTAAAACGGTCTGATTTTGCGATACTTTCAACAGCCCTGACCCCCTAACACACTCACCGTGAATCAGCAGGGTGAAGCCCTTGCGGATGGGGGTCCGGAGTGAGCCATGCATGACCCTGCAGCTGAAGCGTCCCCCGGAGTCCTTGAGCGAGGCCGTGTAGTAGAAGAAGGATAAGAGAGAGTAGGTGCCCTCCTTGTTGTGCTTGTGGCTGGAGAGGAGGACGTTCTGGAGCTTTCTGGGCAGCGGGGCCCCGGCCCGGTAGCCCGCCGCTTCCCCGGGGGGCTCCTGGTACCACTCTATATCCACGTCCAGAGGGTAGTAGCCCGCTGCTTCACACACCACCTTCTGCTCAGCGCCCTCCTCTAGCTCCAGCTCCGGGCCCACGTTGAGCGAGACACTGGGGGGTTCTGGGAGGGGGTGGGGGTGGTATGTCACTCTATGCTGTGCTTGAGATGAGACAATCTCGAACAGTCAAACCATTTTTTTGCATTATATTAACCGAATAATACATGATATAGATGATTAAGATATTCATGCTCCATAATAAAGAGATTTGGGTAACACTTTACAATAAGGTACGCAAAAAGTGGGTAGTTACTGAGGAACGAATGAGTAACGAATGATGAACGACCAGGGCCCTAACTGGGGCCCTAATGGGGCCCTAACAGGGCCCTAAGTGACAGTTACTCAGTAACTACTGAGGAGTTACTGGTAAACAGACTAGGGGACTACTGTATTTGTTACTGAGTAACGAATGATGAACAACCAGGGCCCTAACTGGAACCCTAACAGGGCCCTCAGTAACTACTGAGTCTGTTTACCAGTAACTCCTCAGTAGTTACTGAGTAACTGTCACTTAGGGCCCTGTTAGGGCCCCTGTTAGGGCCCTGGTCGTTCATCATTCGTTACTCATTTGTTCCTCAGTAACTACCCACGTTTTGCGTACCTTATTGTAAAGTGTTACCGAGATTTGAAACTGGGAACTAATGGGACAGTCTGCGGTGGGTCTAGTGGTGTAAACTGAAAACTGAAAAGCCAAAACAATAGCTTAAAGCGGGGGGAAAAAGAGATCCCCGGTCAGGTTCTAGCTGTTTACACTGCTAGACATAAGATTGGACCGCTGAGTGTGCCTTTTGCTTCTAGCTTTAGAACGCTTTATTGTGGAGCGTGAATATTTCTTTAAGATCCAACCATTATTTTTAACATTGGTTCCCGTGTAATGTTATGGTTGGATTTAGCCTATGGCTCTATCGCGCCTGTCACTTCAACTTGCTTCTGCAACCCGGTAATGGTGTGTAAAACTGGAAATATATATTTCCATTATTTAATAATCAATTGAACTGGTGGGATAGTACTTCTGTTAGACCTTCTATTTTAGAAATGTACTAAAATAGTATCAAAGATTCTAGCTTTTCATATCCAATTCCAAAACGGTTTTACCATTTAACACTCACTATATGAAGACTTGCAATTTGGGTTTGCACACAATTTTGACTCTTTATCTCTCTCTTTGTCGGAGGCCTTTTTCGCCAAAGAACGTAGTTTGTTTGGTGGAGGATGTTCATAACGGTCGCCTTCAGCTGAATGCTTCGAACTGAACTCTGCCATCACACTGTTTACAACGCTGTGTGCGATATCACTTTCTATTTAAATGTGGGAAGGGGCAGCGGTTTCACAGGGAGGGACTAACATGAACTCTCATGCACGGCGTGTGAGCTATCCTGAATGCACAGCCGGCCCGGATACCAAAACAAAGAAAAGAGAAGCTCAGATTACAACACACACAGTGTCACAGAGTGTGAATTCATTCTCTGGGCAGGACACCATTACTTAATGTTCAAATCATCTATACCTCCTTTAACTCACCAAAGACATGCAACAACACGTCAAGGCTGGCACGGAGCGGCCCGATGGACACGGAGCAGACGTACTTCCCCTCGCTGGAGATCTTGATGAAGGGGATGGTCAGGGTGGCATCCCCCGTCTTCACCAAGCCTGTTCGACTGACCCCTGACCCCCACGTCTCCCCCGAATGGCTGGTGTGGCTGAATAGCTCTGCCCAATCTCCATGGCGCTGCGCGCGCCACTCCACTCTGAAGTTGGGCCCCCGGTGGTCCACGGCAAACTGACAGTGGAGCTTCTGCTCAGACCGTAGCCCCACCTTCAGCGCTACGGAGCGCGTATGCAGAACCATGGAAGCTGGGTGGAAAAATACACACAGATTCGAAAGGACAAGGATGTACATAGAGGAGTATCTTACACTCCTGAGAACAGGGGCACTGCAGCAATATGTATGTAAAGATGCTGTGCTGTAGTAGGAAAATGTTATCAATTAGTCATTCATACTAATAATAAACCACATTACTTTCATGACTACTAACTAACAAATGCTAACACAACAAAATGCAGATAGCCCAGGAGGAGTGGCTTGCATGCTCCAGCCTACATGACTTTGTACTTGTACGAAGTCATGTAAAGTCAATCATGTACTTGTACATGTACATGTACTTTCAGTGGCAACATTTTGAGTAACTGGATCCAGAAATCCAGAATCAAAAGTATTTCAACCAATCTCAACACAGTGTTAAGCTATGCATTACAAATGACTGCCTCAGTTATGTTTCCACGGAGGTATATTTTCATGAACACTGTGTGGTGATTGGTTGAAATGCCTTGGAAAGCAGTTACTGAAAATGTTGTTACCTAAAGTACAGACCTGTAGGCTGGTGCAAGCCCATTATCTAATATGTTGTTAACTTGTTATGGTTCAAGAGTTTTTACTTGTGGTAGTGTGTTTTTTTTATACCAAGCACAAGGTCCATGTTGTCCATGTTGGTGAGGCTGGTGGTTACCTGAGGTGGCGATTATCTCTCTGTCCCCAATGGGAGGAACACTCTGATAATCCTCCATTCCTGAGGGGGGTTGTTTGGGTGTGTGTCTGAGGTAACCGGTGAAGGTGAAAGAGTCCTCTGGATGTTTGACGGTGCAGGTGAACCAAAGGTCGTATGCCTGGGCCCCCTGGCTGGGCCAACGCACCTGGATTCCCCCCATGCTGTACCTGCGGATCTCGCACTCCAGGTCGTCTGAGCTCCCTCCCACCATGTAAGATTGGAGATCCAACTTGGAGGCTACAGGAAGAGAGGTGTATGTTAAACTGGTTTAGGGAGGATCGGAGAAACACCAAGGATTATTAGAAACACCTTTCGGCTCTAAGTATCCCCACGACAGTGGATGTTGTGCAAATAGAACAAGATAGAATAGAAAATGGTAACAAGGCAATATAATATAAAGTGTTCAGCATAGGGAATATATAGGTGTGTAGGGAATAACACATTATACAGACAAGGCCTATATACAGTATATATATATATATATATATATATATATATATATATACATTATATACATTAGCACTTTGCATGTAAAAATTAGTTTAAAATCTCTTCCTGGATGAAGACCTGGCCGCGATACACCAGTACAAGTAACCTACAAAAATATCTAGAGCTAGGCCTTTCGGAAACATTCCCACCACAGCAATAAACATGAGCAATACAATGTGTCCACTAAATCAAATATAGAAAGGGCTTAGGGGAATGGGCACAGAATGAAACACTGTTCTTCTTGGGCTTCCTACCAGTCACCATGAACGTGATGGTGTGGGGGTTAACGGGGGGGTCGCCTGCTTGGCCGAACTGCAGCATGGCGTGTCTGGGCTGCAGCTCCACCTCGCTGTGGTTGTCCTTGTTCACGAACACGTGCTCGTCGATGAACTTGCAGGCCAGCCACGATGGTCGCTCCTCGGACTGGGTCACTAATGGGCACAGGACAAAAAAAAAGACATCACGCACAGACGAAAAGACAAACACATGAACGCTATATATAACAGCAAAACAGAAACCAAACACAATGAAGTGCTTACCTGCAAAGAAATACATGCAAATAAATAGTTTTAGAAATACACCCATGTTATGTTGGTTAATATGTATTATAGTCCTGTGTTCAGGCCAAGCGGTATTAGTCTCGTGAGACCAGCCAGATATTGAAGTTTGACGCTGAAGCGTCGCGACGCCTTCCCTGGTCTGACAACTCAACTTTTACTTTCGTTTCGTGGTTTTCGGGACGCCCATAACCCCAACATGAGGCTATTCCCGCGTGGCGGCGCTGTAACCTCGCGAGTGTTCGTCCAATGCACACTGATGACGTACACACGTTGCCTGCGTAAGGAGGAAGCACTTCAAATATATCAAACCAGAGACCTTCCAGTAGAGAGACTATCCACGTCCTTCTCACTTCCTGTACCTTGTCACGTGAGCTGCACGAGGCGCGGCATTGGCGGGCTTAGTGCCCCCCCCCCCCACGCACACACACACACACACACACACACGCACACCTTAGATTCAAGATTCAAGAAGCTTTATTTTTCCCGAGGGAAATTACTGTGCAACAGTTGCAATACAAATATGGGAAGGTTATACAGGGTTAGAGTAAAAAATAAGCTAACATAAAATAAATCAAATCAAATAAAGGCTAACATAAAATAAATCAAACAATTAACTAGACTAGGCACAGGCTCCATTCACTCCAATCAGAGACGTAGAGATTCTTCCCATACAAGTTGAAGAAAATGTTCACACTAAATAGACGTGTTGTCTGACCTGTAGGTCCAGCCAAAAACACGTTATTATGCTGCGTTCCATTTGTCTCGTAAACTCGTCGCCCGAGTTGTACTGACGCGAGAACGTGACGTCACTTGCTGGGTCGTACTACTCAGAGCTATAGAGTAAACAATAAAATCAGTAGAAATAAATGCACTGGGGGCGCACTGGGGACCCATCCAAGATGGCGGCCGCGCTGCTACGTCAGCTCCAACAGGCAGCGTCAGTCTATGAGGCGTCTATGTATATATGTCTATGCTCTGAAGGACCCCGAGTTGGACGGCGTATATTATGACCAAAAGGGGGCGTGTCTCGGAAAATGTCGCGAGATAGCTGTGAGATTTACCACTTTCCAACTCCGGCGACGAGTTTACGAGTTGTTACAAACGGCAGAGATTTAGTTATGCTACAGGACGAATTAATAAAAAAATAATAAGAATAAGAATTATTGTTCAATCTTACTTGTGAAAGGTAATCCCACGCGATCTGGTGTCAATACTGCGCCGTACGCTGCACAAAATACTGGCATAGCTTGCTCTCCCGTTGACTCCTATGCTAGACTAGAGTGAGGAGACCCAACCAATATGGCGGCGACGCTGGGTTACGTTCCAGCACGTCATGAGGCGTCTATGCATATATGTCTATGGTCTGAGACGTGTCCAGCGTAGAGGCCCCGCCCACCTAGGAGACCGGAAGTGTTCCACCTTCACCTCAGCGGCGCCGCTCTGAATGCGTCCTCTTTGCTTATCTACTATCTTTGATACAACGTTGCGCGTGCTTTCCGAACTCAACTGTAGGAAGAGTTTACCTGCACGAGGACGTCGTTACTAGTTAAATGGAGCCGAGTATATGTTAGATTATTAACTATGGACAAAGGTGAGGTTACCCATGGCCATTAAGTTGTTTTCGTGTGTAGATGGCATGTAAATGATGGCATGTAGATGGCATGTTGAATCGGTTTCAAACTAGCTGGCTAATGTTCAACGACAGGCTGTGTGAATGAACGAGTTTGGCTCCTTATTCGCATGACTGCAGTCCCATATCTGAAATAAGCAGATTGAATTGCCTGAGACTTCAAAGGAAAGGGTTTTTATAAACCCTTACAACATAGCACGTCAGGTTGTTTTGTATATGTAAAATACACAGCAATACGCTAGATGCCTATTGTCTGCTTATTTGCTTTGGCCATAACTTATTTGAATTTTTTTTTTTTATTGAGACATTTTGAATGTAACCGGTTATGGCCATAGCAAATAAGACGGTGATATCGGCTTATTTTAGATTTACCAAACAGTGTGATGTCAGTGGTGTGACTGCAGCCATTTCAAGGGAACATTTATATAGGGGTTATATAAATGTAAATTTTAATAGCCCCTATATAAATGTACATTCATATAGGGAATAGGGAGCCAGGTCCTCTGAAGGGCTTCGCTAGAACGGTATCTGTTTTCGTGAGCCATGCGTCTAAATCTCATTGTCACTTTTCCCCATCTTTTCAGAGGCAGCAATTCTCCAAGGAGGCTTTCTCTCAGCCAACAAGTTGTGCCATCCTTCGTCCCTTTCCTGCATTCAGAAAGGAGACTGGGAGCGGGTGGGACAGCCCATCCTAGATGCTGTTGGTGAACTCTGCAAGCGAGGGGAATGCAATGGCGGTCCGGCCTCAAGTGCCGTCCACTGCAGGACCAACGTAGTTAGCGTTTTGTGGTGCAAATTGCTGTCCAAAGAGAGCGGAGAGGATGTGGAAACCGCCTGGAGGGAGAACCCCTTTTTCGGCATACAAAACGGCCTCCCGGAGATCAGTCGTGTCGTGCTGCTGGAGCTTGTGAAGGCGACGGCAGCCGCAAGTATTTACGGGCAGCTTCTCTTCCGTCTCTCCAACCCTCAGATCCATTTCGAGCTGAGCCGGCTGGCCGAGCATGTGGCCTGCAGCCCCGCCTCCGAGGGCGACGTCGGCCTCCTCCTGGACGTGTGGTGGGAGCTGTGGAGGGGAGGGGGCCGGGGCAAGGCTGGAGGGCCGGGTAGCCTGGAGGACGCCTTCGCCAACGAGTTTGCGCGTCTCACTTCCCAGCCGTCCGCTGAAAATGGCGGCGCGTCTCACCAGGCCGCCAAGAGGTTCAAGTTGGACACCTCTGTCCCACTTAAACCTCCGCCTCCACCACCGGTGTCCTCGTCCGTCCCCCCCACAGACTTCCTTTACATTCTGCTTCACACGCTGCGGGACGTCAAAGACTGCATAGCCACTGCGGACCTCAGCCAGCGAGCCCTCACCGTGGCCCTGGACGCCGTCTACACCTCCTTCCTACTCGACAGCGTGGTCATTCTCACCACGGAGGAGAAGATGCACTTCCTTACCAAGGTGGTCAGCCTCAAGGAGAAGGATGTCAGAAAGTGGAGCCCAGCGCTCCTCAGAGAGGCCCAGATCGACCTGCGCACTTCCGGCAGGCCGGCCGAGTTTCCGCCGAGTGTCACAACGCTGACTTCTGCTCTCCTGGTCATAACGGAGCTGACCCGGTGTTGGCGTCAGAAGGGGCTTCTGAAGGGGAGAGACAGGAGCGATCCTAGTTACTCCGCATTCAGACTAGAGCAGAGCCTCCAGAGAAGCCTCCAGGCGCTGGAGAACGGCACTGTGCATCAGTCTATGAGCCGTGCAGAAGACCAACAGATGCTGAGAGACATGGTTACTTTATTAAGAGGTGTACAGGAGGAGTCACTCGCCTCTCCTGCCATTCACTGCAGCCCCGAGGCAAACGCCAAGCTCACCATGTCCATCATTGACCATCGCCTGGAAGAGCACCAAGACTTTGCTGCCCTATTTGCCACGGAGACCAGCTGGGCTACGAGTGGCAGTGAGTGGACAGACTGCCTGGAAAGAAACCAGGCCGCCTTCCGGAAACAGGACACTGTGGTCATGCTTGCCACCACACTGATAAGCATATGCGGTGGGGAAAAGGTGGATGTAAGCCAGTGTAAAAAACTGTCTAAAATCATTGCCAATATTTTCTTGGAGCTCCCACTGGGGGACAAGAACCAGGCGCTGGCCAGTATGCTGAGGCTGTCCAGCAGGGGGCTCTTCGGGGGAGAGCCGCCCCCAGCCCTGGCGGAGGGCTTTGGCCAGGAACTCAACATGGCCTTTAACTGTATCATCCAAGGAGGGGGCGGAGCCACTGCGGGCACCAGAGCTGGTTCCTTCGGCAACCTGAGCACAGCCACGTCCCTGGTGGCGCGGGTGGCATTCCAGAACCCCGAGGCAACGCTGCGGCGTTGCTGCAGTGCAGCCGTCTTCAACAAGGGCGCGTTTGCCTTCATGGCCAAGATCCTGCTGCAGCTGCCCGGGTTGAGGGGAGGGGTCGGCACAGGGGAGAGTCTACTCTGCTGCTGCCTGCGGGAGGCGATCGGGACCAAAGCGTTGCCGGCAAACGAGCAAGATCAGTTCCTGAAGTTCTTGGCGCTGCTGATGCAGCCAGTCACAGTGGATGATTTTGGGGCCGAGGGAGGCCAAGGGGGATGGTGCTTTCTTTTACCCGCAGATGTTGTTCGGACCTTCGTCCTGCCCCACATCTCTTCTCTCGGCTGTAGGACTGCTTTATCGATGTCATTCAAATACTGATTTCTCTTTCTTTTAAAATGTTTTACCAAGCAAACATCAAGACCTAAACTAAATCAATGTATGACACTTGTATGCATTGTTACCTTACCGTGCACCACTTTGAGGCAATTAAAAGGATAAATTAAAATCAAAATGATTAGGCTATCTGTCTGAATAGTGAAATAGGATACATTGATTCTAATTACTCACATTAGCATCCTAGCAAGTGTGAATCAAGAGACGGTATTTGAACAATGAAGTATTACAATTTAAAATCTCCTTTTTCCTCCAGGCGGCCCCATAAGTATGGAGCTGGCAGTGCAGATACTCCACAGTGCACTGTGTGTGGAAGTCCAGGAGCCCGCCTCCGCTCCTCACTGGATGCTGCAGTGTTCTCCGTTCCCACTCCTCTATGTTTTGGCACAGCACCTCAACCAAGCATCCAGGTCTGCTGTTAGCACACTGCTCTATTCAGTCTTTCTTGGAACTACCAATACTGCTTATTCCTTTAAAGAATACACTTTTTGTTAAGTTGGCTGCCCCCTAAAGATTAAAAGACCATACTTGTGTGAATAAGACTTATTGTCATTTTTAGAGACAGTTTCTTATTTTTAGAGAAATAGTCTGTATAGCCTTTGTAGTGCTTTGTATACATGTGTGAAGCCAGAAATTGTTTTGGAGTTTCCTTGCCTGTTTGAGGGGTGTTGTCTTCACTTGACTACCTGAACTAATGTAATGTAATCTCTATGTCATGTAATGTAATTTCTGTCATGTAATGTAATCACTATGCTAGATGTTGGGAGCCTCCAGCAGGGGGAGCTACCTCCTGCTTGTCGTCAGACACCAAGGAGCTGCTGGTGTGGGTTCTGGGCACTCTGGGGCAGGCTGTGGGCCAAGAGGTAGCATCTGAACCGTCTACCTGGTCCAGGGCCCTGTCTTGGCTGTACAGCAAGGTGGAGAAGCTGGACTGGACCGTGCGCTTCCACCTCAAGCCCGTCTGGGGAGAGCACTTCAGAAACGAAGTGCCGTCGTCTCTGCTGGCCGTTTGCGATCTTGCCGAACAGGTAAGAAATTTGACCTGAATGCACGTACACTGGTTGATTTTTTTTTTTTTAAAGAGTGAATGATCAGGGGTAGCACCATCTCTTGAAACACTGTGTGAGTAGTGTCACTACTGTGTTGCAACTGTACTTTGGGTCGCAACTGGCACCAATTACAGCCAATTACAAACTATGCAATAACCTATGTTTTGTGCTGTCCCTATGGTTGGTGGTTAGTATTTCGCTGAGTAACACTGACACTTCTCTAATCTTGGCATCATCTTCTCTTCAATTGTTGTGAGTCTCTCTTATTGTGCAGTTACATTCACCGTTTCCTCTATTCTTCTGTCCAGGAGTGGTCGGGTTTGGAGCTCCCCCAGTACGGCCAGGGATCAGGTCTCCTGGCCTGGATGGAGTGCTGCTGCATATCAGACTCACTGCGGTCTACAATGCTGTCCCACCTCTGCCTGGATCGCCGCCAGCCTGACCACATCAACATGTTCAGCAAGGGCCTGCTGGTAGGGCTGGCCCAGACGCTGCCCTGGTGCTCGCTGTCTGAGTGGCGGCGGCTGCTGGGGGCCCTGAGGGAGCTGCTGGACTCGGGTCTCCTCCACACACCCTACTCCCTGGAGTACGTGGACTACCTGCCCCTGCTGGATCTGCGCCTCTTCTCCAGCCAGCTGCGCCTCTCTGTGCTGCTGCTGCGTGCTTTGCAGTTCCTCTGCGGCTCCAGCTGCGACGGCTGGCTGCCGGCCCAGGGCTGGGCGCATGTAGGCAGGCTGTACACCTATGCCATCAGGGAAACGCTGGAGGTGCTCAGGACCAAGCTGTCTTTCACTTCATCCTCCTCCTCGGCCAGCTTGGCCGACCCACCCTCCGTCTTGCCCAAACCTCTCAAGAACAAGCCCAGCACCCAGTCTGGAGAGGTTCAGCAACGGAAAGAGGCGTCTCCTGAGAAGTCCCCGTCTAGCTCGCATACCAAGTCCCCCCGGGCCCTTGCCGTGGCCGCCACTGCGGAGGAGCAGGGAAAAGTGGGAGATCTGAGTGCTGAGGTCCTATTTGTTCTCGGCCAGCTCTTCTGTCATGTCCAACATGCCCAGGTTTGAATTACCAATCTACCTAAATGGGCTTACAGCAACGTCACAAATTCATAAGAACTTTAGGGCAAGAAAGCCTAGGGAAGTATTGGGAAAAAATACCACTCTCATAATTTAAATACAGATGTATAGCCATAATTACATGTTTGTGAAGAGTACTGTCCACCCATCCTCTATATAAGGTTGGAAAATTTTACGTCCAATGGGCAGAAATGTAGCGTCCTCCTATACCATTCAGATAATTGTTTGTTGTTGTCCATTATCAGGTGATGATGCCCGGGGGGCAGTCCTCCGCAGTGTTCCTGTGTGCCCTGGAGATCCTTAGTCTGTATGAGAGCGTCATGGCATCCTTCCCTGACAGCAGTTCTCCCCTGGAGACCGCCAACACCAGACACTTCTTCACCACCATCACAGATAACCTGGAGAGCCTGGAGATGAAGGCGGTGCTGCAGCAGAAAATAGCACAGCTCTCGTCTTCTATGGCTTGACAAATAGCCCAGCTCTTGTCTTTCTTTGTGTCAAATGTATTTTGGAACACATTTCAGCAGCCTTTGTCAAATATTGCCCTCACGGTGTATTGCATTCATTATGAGATTGTTTGGAATATAAATAAAAAGTGAAATAAAAGCAACTGGCCAAGGTTTCATACTACGCTGGGATTGTGTTATAGGATTTTGTATAGTATTTTGCTGATATTTCAATAACCATCACCACTGACTATCCATAATTATATGGCTCTTAAATTTCTCTTACCACTGGATTGTTTTGCCCATCAGATTTATGCAATATTACAGTAGTAATGATTTTTTTTTTTTATTAGGAAAAACAGTCAAACATTACAAAACAAACTTCAGATTATAAAGTGCTGCTAACCATATTGCTCTGCATGGTACGTACACTATTCTAAAAAACTACATTCATTGAGGCATTTAACAGTTTCACTCTGTTTTTGGCCCCTGGGCATTTCCCTTCCTCAGGTAGAGTCTGCGTGCTTTCTTCACCAGCAATATGAACCAGTAGACCTGGGGGGCCAGGATGGACAGGTTGCCCACGTTGCAGTGCAGTGGCAGGTGGAAGGGGACACTGTGTAGGGGGATGTCGAACTGGCGACCGTACCTCCAGTACATGTAAGGGAAGAGCAGTATCCGGCAGGTGAAGAAACTGGCGAGAACCATGACACCGTTGATCCAGTGGAGCTTGCTGTTTTCAAGGCCAAACTAGAAATAAGTGAAAACCATTAGCGAGCTTGAGAATCGGTGAGTACATAATACACTAAAAAAAGTAACCGGTATGTTATGTTATAAATGGACACGACCACCTGAATGAGGATTTTCCCCAATGAAACAAAGGGAGTGCTGAACTCTGTCATCCAGAAACAAGCTATGAAGAAGTCTCCCAGGCCTCTTCTGAAGAACTGATGGGGGACACACACACAGGTCAGCCAGACAGCCCCCAACTGGTAGTGCGTTTATGCGTCGACATGCATATATCTATATTGCACATAAAACGTTTTAACAAGTTTGAGTTTCATAATGGAGCTCGGTTCCACCAAGTCTCCCGTACCAGAACGATGGGCATGAAAACCAGGAGGAGGGCCATGTGATGGAGGACCAGCAGCCGCTCCTTCCGCAGGAAGGCCTTCACCGTTTGCAGCGAGTGGTTTTGGTGAGCAGCACTGGTTCCCAGTCTGTGCTGGTGGTAGTGGGTCAGGTACATGGCGGAGATGTCGTACAACATGTAGGGAGCCCCGAACAGCACGAAGCTGTCCACCAGCCAGTGTCTGGATGTGATACCATGATACAAAGCCAGGTCGTGTGAGCAGGCAGGCATGTGATGTCACGTCCTGCTACGGTTTGTAGGCGTAAAGCCCTTATTTCATAACCATACCTGTCAGTCATCACATTCTGGCAGGTGTTTACTACTACTAGCCCAGACACGGTGGCCAACGATGCGTGGACGGAGGAAACTAATCTGAAAGTGAAAGTGTAAAGTGTTCACTTGAGATGTACATCCATTTAAACTAGCAGTATTTTAGACGATAGCTTTTTTGACAATTACCTTTCACTAACGGCCACCACGTCCGCATCATTCCAGTGTGTAAAAGTGGACTTTAATACTTTCCTCAAGCCGTAGAATAAACCTGGGAAGAACAGCGACCCACAGGCTAAAATAGAAAGCATTATATCTGAATGCTAACAAGCGCACACTTTGTGTCCAACACGTAGGTAGTTGTTAGCAGTGCGACAGAAGAAGGTAAAACACACACAGGCGCACTCTTCAATCTTGCGACTGCGAGTAGCCTCTGATCTCGCGAGTTCACACACAGACGGTCGACCGCAGAGGTTCTTATTTTAGTGGGTGTTTTAGCGGTGGGAAAAACCACTTTAGTGCGCATTAGCGTCACCGTGTGGACAGGAGTACCAGGCAGGATACTACTTCTCATAGACAACCAAACCCACAAAGCAACAACTACGGCAAAAACAAAAAAAAAACATTAATGTGGCACAAAACTATTTACAAATGTTTATACAGAAATCTCAGTAGGCTACGCATGATTCTTTTACACTAGTGCTGTGCGATAAGTATTTTAAAAAAACAACAACAAAACTGACTACTGATAAAACTGTTACAACTGTTACTTTTACAAAAACACATTTTCAACAGAATTTTAACTTAAAATATGCAAAAATAAATGATAAAATAAAAACGTTGGTAGTGTTGGGGAATGTATTTTGGACTTGAGACTTGAGAATAAAGAAAACGGCCTGTGCCCTGTTTTTCTGAATTAATGAGATATCTCAAAATCCCCAACAAGCTGTCATTCCTATGTGAGAGCTTGATTTCAACTGGGAATTCCTCGTTCATGGGAAAACAGTCCAATCCCCAATCCTCATCACGACTGGGTTCAGCGGGTTACCCACGCCTGTCATCGAAGGGCAGGCACATGCTGAGCCACTGCAGTGTGGTGCGCGTGCAGCCCCATTACCCGTGGTCGCCATGGTAGGCACATAGAGTACCATCACCATGGTAACACAGAGTACCATCACCATGGTAGGCACATAGAGTACCATCACTATGGTAACACAGAGTACCATCACCATGGTAGGCACATAGAGTACCATCATCATGGTAGGCAGATAGAGTACCATCACCATGGTAACACATAGAGTACCATCACCATGGTAACACAGAGTACCATCACCATTGTTAACACAGAGTACCATCACCATGGTAGGCACATAGAGTACCATCACCATGGTAACACATAGAATACCATCACCATTGTTAACACATAGAGTACCATCACCATGGCAGGCACATAGAGTACCATCACCATGGTAACACATAGAGTACCATCACCATGGTAGGCACATAGAGTACCATCACCATGGTAACACATAGAGTACCATCACTATTGTTAACACATAGAGTACCATCACTATTGTTAACACATAGAGTACCATCACCATAGGCACATAGAGTACCATCGAAAGTTGATAGGGCATTCGTCGCCGCCATGTGAGCGAGCGGTCGGCCCAAGGTTATCTAGAGTCACCAAACAGGCCGGGGGTTTTAGGTCTGATAAATGCACACATCCCCGAAGGTCAGCGCTCGTTTGCATGTATTAGCTCTAGAATTGCCACAATTATCCAAGTAGTGGGTGAGCGATCAAAGGAACCATAACTGTTTTAATTAGCCATTCGCAGTTTCACTTTTCCAGCCGTGTGGACTTATGCATGCATGTCTTCAACTTTGAGACAAGCATATGCTACTGGCAGGATCAACCAGGATGGCCGTAGACTCCCTCATCGGGCAGCGAGCTCGATTTGACCCTGTACTTGAAATGATATTGCGCTGTTGGAGATTTGCAGCAGCAACCATAACGTTACTCCAGGCAGGTGATCTTCTCGCAGGATTTTGAGGTATCTCGTTAATTCAGAAAAACAGGGCAGAATTTTTTTTTCTCAAGTGAATGCATTACGCTTCCGTACCATGCTGCTATAAATGTCACATTCAGTTTTGATGTCTTTTCCATTGTGCTCAGCCTGATGTGAAAATTAATTATGTCAACCATGAGAGCAAACTTTTCCTTGTTTAGCAGCAGTGTGTTCTCATCCATTTTATTTATTTCCCCGTCCTGCGCCTCTCACTCATTGTCTCTCTGATCTTCCCATGTCCCTTCTTTTACCACCTTCATCTACAATTTTTACTGTTTCTGCATACAACCTTCTGGATTGATCCAGCTCTCTTAATTTCCAAACATCCCCCATAAGCTGCACTATGATGTCCACCACAATTGCAGCACTTTACGTTTGCCCCTTCTTCACATTTTCCATACTCGTGCTCACCTCCACATCGTCCACATTTGTTTCCCTTGACATACCGCAGCAGTAGGCCAAAATCGTTGGAACTTATAACATAACTTAAGGGTGGAGGGACAAAGGGTCTTACCCCGTATCTCATGTACCCAACTGTCATGCTCTACGGCAGGCAGCCTGAAAATGAATGCAAATTGACAAAATATCTACTTTCTGCCCATCTCTAGTCATCTTTAATCTTCTAGCTCTCTTAAATACTCCTCCTCATGTTTTCAATCAGTTCATCCTGATCCTCATCAATAGATATGTTCGATATTACTCCTCTTAGATATGGCCATCCACCATCTACTTTACAACTAGCTACATCTTTCTTGCAGACCTGTTTTACCCCTAAAGCTTTTTCTGTGCTGCATCTTTACATTTCAAGAGCAAACTACCATCTCTCAGTACCTTTGCCATTTCAATATCCCCTATTAGGCTACTTTCTTCAATCCACTTGTCAGATTCATTGGACTCACACTAGCAATGTTATTCCCTTGTTTACATTTTATCATCACTTTGAATTCTTTTAAGTCTTTTTCTGCCTCACACTCCTCACTCTAATCCCATTATCTGATTCCTGATCAATATTATCAAAGTCCCTTTTTTCACCCACTTTACCTGACCTAAATCCTTTTTTTCCCAATCCTATCTACCCCAGACCTCCCTCCACCTCGCCCTCCGTTAACTGTTGCCCAGCTCTCGGGCAACATGTTAGACATGTTATTTTACTGCATTTTTAGGGAAACGTGTGTAATATTGCAACATTGGTCTGAAAACATGCACATGAAATGTGCGCAAGCAAATTATATCAGCAGATACAGCAACTTACGCAACAACTAGAGAGCAAATTGTAGTGATGTTCTTTGAGGAAGAAGGCCGCCGACACAGGATCGCTTTTAACTCATTTTATTTGTTTAGCTTTAGGTCTATTATCTATGAAGCAAATGGAGGGGAATTGTATCATTCACGTGTGGAGCGACTCTTAGCTGAATATCTAACAGATATGCTGCCTCGAGTTTCTGCCCCCCTGCTGCTCGTGCCCTCGATAGTACCTGGGCAGGCGTGGCCTCTATAACGCATAATATGCTCTGATTGGCTAGTGTTGAGCGCCCGCCTCCTAGTGTATTATGTTTGCTGCCATCTGGTGGCCAGGTACGGTTAATACAGCTTATATATTTGTTCCTGTTCCCTTGTGGCTATGTGAGGATATTACAGCCTGTTGATACATGTGCTATTATTTATTCGTAACAAAATAAAGCCGGGATCAACATATAGTTGGCCCCTGGTTTTCCCACATTTTGCCGCCCTTGCCAAAGTGTTACCCAATTGCCTAGTTCTCCTATGTGGATGCACCGGGCGTGCCTCCCAGAACACTTACATCCAATACAAGTATTACACGTTATTTCGGCTGAACAACGCCTAGTAAAAAAACAAGTTAAAAATGGTTTTACCGGTAACATACAAATAGGCCTACTGCACTTTAAATACTGCAATACATAGCGCTTTTATTATTTTATTATTTTCAATGTTGGCGGCATTAATGAGATTACATCTATAATATAAAAAAGAGATGCGCTTGGAGGAAAGATTGCAAATTCCGAGAACTATGAATACAGGGAGCAGCAGGGTGTAGTAGAGAATAGGACATAGTTGCAGGAAGCGGGAGAGTCATGCCTGGTAGGATGTCCACTCTTAAGGCAAGGCAAGGCAAGGCAGCTTTATTTATATAGCGCATTTCATACACAATGGCAACTCAATGCGCTTTACATAAAACAAGAATTGAAATAAAATTTTTAAAAAATAAAATAAAAAAATAAAAAACAACTACAGAGGAATAGAAAGAAAGAAAATACTATAAGAGCAGCATACAATCATGATTTAAAAGGACATAGTGCAATTAAAATGTACAACTTAAAGTGCTTTGAACAAGCTCAATCATAAGCACAGGAGAAGAGAAGTGTTTTTAACCTGGATTTAAAAATGTTTACAGTTGGGGCTGATTTCAGTTCATCTGGTACTTTGTTCCAGTTTTGTGCAGCATAACAGCTAAAAGCTGCTTCACCATGTTTAGTTTGAACTCTGGGCTTCACTATCTGACCTAAGTCAGTAGATCTCAGAGCCCTACTGGGTTTGTATTCTACTAAGATGTCATTCATGTATTCTGGACCTAAACCATTCAGTGATTTGTAGACCAGTAGCAGAACTTTAAAGTCTATTCTATAGCTGACTGGGAGCCAGTGTAAAGACTTTAGGACTGGAGTAATGTGATCTGATCTCTTTGTTCTGGTTAAAACTCGAGCTGCAGCATTCTGAATGAGCTGCAGTTGTTTAATGCTTTTTTGTGGGAGTCCAGTCAGAAGACCGTTACAGTAGTCGAGTCTACTGGAGATAAAAGCATGAATCAACTTCTCCTGGTCTGTTTGAGACATAAAACCCTTCACTCTGGATATGTTCTTAAGATGATAGAAGGCTGTTTTGGTGATGGATTTGATATGACTGCTGAAGGTCAAATCTGAGTGTATCAGCACGCCAAGGTTTCTGACTTGGTCCCTAGTTTTTAGAGAGAGTGACTCAAGATGTTTACTAACGGCAGTCCTCTTCTCTTTATTGCCAAAAACAATTCCCTCAGTTTTGTCCTGATTTAATTGAAGGAAATTTTGGTTCATCCAATTTGTTACTTGCTCTAAACAGTGACACAATGACTGTATTGGGCTGTAGTCATCTGAGGACAGTGCTATGTATATCTGCATGTCATCTGCATAACTGTGATAGTCTACATTAGAGTTCTGCAGAACTTGACCCAAAGGCAGCATATATAGACTGAACAGAAGCGGTCCAAGAACTGACCCCTGAGGAACTCCACATGTCATAGCCATTCGATTGGATTCATAACTTCCAATGGTCACAAAATAACTCCGCTCCTCCAAGTAGGACCTGAACCATTCTAGGACTGTTCCGCTGAGTCCTGCCCAAGTTTCCAACCTGTTCAACAATATACTGTGATCCACAGTGTCAAATGCAGCACTGAGATCCAACAGGACCAGAACTGACACCTTGCCTGAGTCAGTGTTTAACCTAATATCATTTAACACTCTAATAAGAGCTGTTTCTGTGCTGTGGTGAGGTCGGAAGCCTGATTGAAATTTGTCGAAAAGGCCACTGGAATTCAAAAATTTGCTGAGTTGATTAAAAACCACTTTCTCAACGATCTTGGCTATAAAAGGAAGATTTGAGATAGGTCTGTAATTGGTTAACATGGAAGCATCCAGCGATCTCTTTTTTAAGAGTGGCTTAATAGCAGCTACTTTTAGGGATTTAGGAAACGTGCCCGATTGGAGTGAGCTATTTAGTATTTGTCGCAAATCTATTTGGACAGAGTTCACAATAGTTTTAAAAAAAGTCTGATGGCATTTTGTCAAGGCAGCATGTTGATGGTTTTAGATGCTGAACTGTTTCCTCTATGGTTTTTTGGTCAAATGTATTAAATTCTGACATCGCAGTTGAGTTATTCCTGGGAGGTCTTAGGGATTGCGTTATTTTATTGTTTTGTTGATTTGTGCTAATATTTAACCTTATGGACTGGATTTTTTCACTGAAAAAGGAAGCAAATTCATTGCATTTTACTGTGGAAAGGAGTTCTGGAGCTATCTGTTTAGGGGGGTTTGTCAGCTTATCAACCATAGCAAATAGGGTGCGAGTGTTGTTGATGTTCTTATTAATAATTTCAGAAAAGTGTCGCTGTCTAGCCTTTACTAACTCATAGTTGAAATTACAAAGACTTATTTTGTAGAGGTCATGGTGAATTTGAAGTTTAGTTTTTCTCCACTTACACTCTGCTTTCCTGCATTCTGTTTTTAAAGCCTTCACCACTCCATGGTGTTTTCTTTCTGATCAAGGTCGTCTTAGTTTTAATAGGTGCAACAGCATCCATGACATTTGAGATTTTCCAGTTAAATTGATCTAGGAGTTCATCAACTGACTCTGCACTCACAGTTGGTGACATAGCTATAGCCTCCATAAACTTTGCACTGGTATTCTCATTTATGTACCTTCTCTTAACAGACAGAGAGGTTAACTGAACATTTGGAATGATCTGTAAATCAAAGAACACACAGAAATGATCAGAAAGAGCCAAGTCCTTAACATCCACAGAAGAAATGTTAACACCTTTAGAGATAACCAGATCCAGAGTGTGGCCTCGAGTGTGTGTGGGCCCTTTCACATGTTGCAAGAGGCCAAAAGTGTCAAGTAGAGCAGAGAGTTCTTTGGCATTAGTGTCCATGTTATTGTCTACGTGAATGTTAAAATCCCCTGTTATGATAAAAAAGTTATAGTCAGTGCAGATAACTGACAGCAGTTCAGCAAACTCATCAATGAATTTTCCTGAGTATCTTGGAGGTCTATAAATGATTAAAAAAAAGGACTTTTGGATCACCTTTTAGAAAAAAACAGATATTCAAAAGAGCTAAAATCACCTAACGTAATTTCCTTGCACTGAAATACAGATTTAAAGATGGCAGCAACTCCTCCGCCTTTCTTACCAGTTCGACACTTGTTCATAAAACTGAAATTTGTTGGTGCTGCCTCATTGAGAATAGCACAACAGCTACATTCAGTCAGCCATGTTTCACTAAGAAGTAAAAAATCTAGGTCATAGGTCATAATGACGTCATTAACTAACAGTGATTTGTTGACTAGTGATCTGATATTGAGTAGAGCTAATCTTGTGGAGATAGCAGGAGACACTGGTATATTTCGAGGTTGACATGCTATACTTAATAAATTGGCAGATTTACCCTTTTTATTTCTCACCAGTTTAACCATTTTTCTGTTGCCTGTCATCACAGGGATTGAGAAGGCTATCTGAACTCCATAGGGCCCTGACTTCTCCTGGGGGAGAACATTATTGGTATCAGTATTGCAGCCTGGACCCGGCATGTATCAGTCCGACTCACAGATTATCTGAGTCAGAGGAGGTGGGGGGGCTCTGTGATGTCGTTGTGGAATGGGAGGGGGATTTAGCTTAGCACAGCCTATATGAGAGGGATCCAGCCAGGGATGTCCCAGTCAGCCATGGAGCCTGTTGGTTTTCAGATGTGGAGATGGCTAGCGTTTGCTTGCCTCAGCTGGACATGTTTGGGTCAGGTGGCGGTGGCAGGACCATAAGTCTTCCAGTCTTTCTGCACCATACTCACTAATGACTAATTATAATAGGCTCTCAATCCTTCACACAGCGAGCAGTAGGCCTACAGAGAAACTTCAAGTTAAAAAAGGGTAACATACAGTTTAAAAGATTGTATTAATCCTATAGGTCTATCTGTTAAAGAGATAGAACCTCAAATTCCAACAGTAGCTTACTCTTAGTTTCAACAAACTGCATTTTACTAGGCCTATATCTTATCATTATATGACCAATGGGAAAATAAGAGCCTAATAAAAACCATGCACATATTTGTCTTGTGTCAAAACTAGCAAAAATAAACAGAAGAGGATTATTTACCCTGCAATTAGGATTGACTTCAGAAATAATGACCTAACTAAAGTTGCTAGTATTTTATGGGCCATAGATCGAAATGCCCCCCCCCCTACTGCCACCTATAGAGCGTAACAGTGACCGCCCCTTTTTAACAGCTCCGGTGCCGGAAGTAAATTTCCCGTGCATTTATCTCGTCCACTTTTCGTATAATCCTTATAAAAAGAGTATTAAGCCTTTAACCAAGCCAATCGTTTGTTGTGGTAGTCGTGACCATATTATGTTTGATTTGGGCATAAAAAGAATTTGGAAAACGGAAGAAAAGCCAAAGGTACTTTATTTTGTTGACCGAGTGAGGAACTACTCATCCCGAATCAAACATAATATGGTCACGACTACCATAACGAACGATTGGCTTGGTTCAAGTCTTAATACTCTTTTTATAAGGATTATACGAAAAGTGGACGAGATAAATGCATGGGAAATTTACTTCCGGCACCGGAGCTGTTAAAAAGGGGCGGTCACTGTTACGCTCTATTGGGCCTAGTCTTAAAGAGTCTATGGACCTACCATTTTATAGTCTGTTTTAATTTGTTACCATGGGGGGCCCTAATGACCTACTTATACCACTGCCTTCTGTTATAACTGCTTGTCCTGTTATGTCAGCCCCAGCAATGTGTGTGTGTGTGTGTGTGTGTGTATGTGTGTGTGTGCTGTTGCAGGCACTACATGGTGACCATTCCTGCAGTGCTGGAGGCAGGTGCTGAAAGCAGGTTCTGCCTGAGTCTGCTCAGGCCAAATGAGACGCTGCAAATGACTGTCACTCTGATGTCCGAGGAGGAAAACATAACGCTGTTTCAGCAGACCTCAGATGAGGGGTTTCGCAATTGTATTCTTTTCAAGGTTGTCTCCTCTCGAAAATATAATTATAGTTTGTTTACACTTTATTTTGCTTTTAATAAGCTGCATTACATTCTCAAATATGTGTTTAACCTTTAACCAGCTTGAAGTTGCTTAGCCTAAACAGTTTTTATCACCACCACCTACATGGTGTTTATATTTGCAAGTTAACAGCTCATCCCACATCCATGATAGACATGACCAATGGTACCCAGAACTGGTGTTGTGAAAGCCAAGAAACCGCTTTGTTTCCACAGCTTTTAGAGGCTCAGTGTGCCATCTTGTGAGAAGATGGTTGTACACATAGTAAAGGAATGCAACTCTAGAGAACTCAAGCCATGCGTCTCACCCCGGATTTCCACCGGGGACGTCAGCGTCGCGTGAGCGTCGGCAGCGTAGCCATAGACATATATACATAGACGCCTCATGACGTGATGGAACGTAACCCAGCGTCGCCGCCATATTGGTAGGGAGTCCTCACTCTAGTCTAGCATAGGAGTCAACGGGAGAGCAAGCTATGCCAGTATGTTGTGCAGCTTACGGCGCAGTATTGACACCAGATCGCGTGGGATTACCTTTAACAAGTAAGATTGAACAATAATTCTTATTATTAAAAAAAAAAAAAAAAAAAAATTCGTCCTGTATCATAAATAAATCTCTGCCATTTGTAACAAACCAAACCGTGTGAAAATCCGGTAAAAATTCGGGGAGTTATGCTTATTATTGTAGTTGGGGATACGCCTTCCTCCATAGAAATGAATGCAATTTAAATAGAGCAGCAGACCGACCGGGCAGGAAGTGAAATAGTAAAAGCCATAGAGCATCCGGTCAATTTTCAAAATAAAAACACCCTCCCGATCGAACACGGCCACAAATCGTTGTCGTTTATAACTGACTTTGTCTATAGGCTACAGCACAACACATTAGGACATAACAACAATAAACAACACTAAATACAATTAAACCAGACACAAAAGTAAACATTTACTATATAGCCTACCAACTCATGGTAGAAGCACACAAATCTAGGAAAAACGACCAAATCAACAGCAAATCAACTTCTGACAGACAAAGCAACTGCAAGTCAACTTCGGAAAGGCGAAGTAACCTTTTATTTGTTTGTTCTATTTTGACATCCACAGATTATCGCGTGGTCTCCTGATTCTCGCGTGGTCTTGTAGTTCTCGCGTGATCCCGCGAATCCAGCCGCTACGCTGCCGTAACGCGCATAGACATTATATACATAGACGCCTCATAGACTGACGCTGCCCGTTAGAGCTGACGTAGCAGCGCGGCCGCCATCTTGGTAGGGGGCCCAGTGCGCCCCCAGTGCATTCATTTCTATGGAGGAAGGTGTATCCCCAACTACAATAATAAGCATAACTCCCCGAATCTTTACCGGATTTTCACACGGTTTGGTTTGTTACAAATGGCAGAGATTTATTTATGATACAGGACGATTTTTTTTTTTTTTTTTTTAAATAATAAGAATTATTGTTCAATCTTACTTGTGAAAGGTAATCCCACGCGATCTGGTGTCAATACTGCGCCGTAAGCTGCACAACATACTGGCATAGCTTGCTCTCCCGTTGACTCCTATGCTAGACTAGAGTGAGGACTCCCTACCAATATGGCGGCGACGCTGGGTTAAGTTCCATCACGTCATGAGGCGTCTATGTATATATGTCTATGCGCGTTACGGCAGCGTAGCGGCTGGATTCGCGGGATCACGCGAGAACTACAAGACCACGCGAGAATCAGGAGACCACGCGATAATCTGTGGATGTCAAAATAGAACAAACAAATAAAAGGTTACTTCGCCTTTCCGAAGTTGACTTGCAGTTGCTTTGTCTGTCAGAAGTTGATTTGCTGTTGATTTGGTCGTTTTTCCTAGATTTGTGTGAGGCGTCTATGTATATATGTCTATATATGTCTATGGTAACGCGTCCGGTGGAAATTGACGCAGAGGACGCAGGGCAGAGGACGCAGCCCGCGACGCAGCCGTAACGCGACGCAGACGTCCCCGGTGGAAATCCGGGGTCAGACACAAGAACGAACAGCTATTGTAGGCCTAGGGTATTTACTCTTCCGCCTACACATTGTACAATTTGAGAGACATATTTGTTTCAGAGACATTTCATATATTTGGTATACTTAATATATTGTATATAATATGTATATATACTGTATATCTATATATAGATATAGATATAGATATATATGCTATCATGACTGGGTTTGGATGGTGGTTCTGTGGACCTCGGTTCGCAGAACTGCAGGCTTCGCCGTCGCCTTTGTGGGCATTTTCTCTCGCATCTTTTAATCTCGCACAGTTGAGGTGGTCCAATGCCATGTAATTGAACCTTCATTTTTAAGCCTAAACCTAATATTTTCTATCACTGAACTACATATATTTGTGTTTTAAATATATTATATAATTTTCTATCACTGAACTACATATATTTGTGTTTTAAATATATTATATATATATACATATATTTTCCATACATATATATATATATATATATATATATATATATATATATATATATATATATGTGCATATGTGTGTGTGTATAAATAAAAAAGTATATAAATATACACATATATGTAACAAGTGTTGTATGTTGTATTATAGATTCCGCCCCAATTCATTTATTGGTTTAGTTTTATGGTATTACCCGTTGTGGTGTTTGTGTTTTATTTTGAAAAGTCTTGGGAGTTCGCGCTGTGTCTGTAACGCCGGTTGACGCAACGTCCGGTTGTCTGTTGTCAACCGGATAACTGGTGAGTCGCGCTCCTCGTGGCTCCTGTGTCATATGTTGATACTATTCTGTTTAATTGTATATATTGCCGCCATACTGTCATTAAAATGTGTTTTATACGATGGATGACAATGTACATTGCGAGGGTGGGGGGTAGTGTCAGCCGATGTGTGGGATGCCCGTTGATATATCTCATCCGACCACGTTGTGTTCAGGTTCCCACAAGTGTATCTGACGGCGGCTGTGCCCCCTACTGTTTCTGTGTGACACAGGTGGGTCACTGTATGTACATTTCCCATTGGAGGTTTCTTTGTATGTTTTATTTCTGTGTTTTTTATTGAGATTTTATAAACGTTTATATTATTAATACGTCCGGTTGTCTGTTGTCAACCGGATAATTGGTTCCCACAAGTGTATCTGACGGCGGCTGTGCCCCCTACTGTTTCTGTGTGACACAGGTGGGTCACTGTGGGTCACCGAGAAAATAAAAGTGCTTGAGTGGAGATCAACCCTGTGTCCTACTTCTCCGTCTTCACATGATGGAGGCTGTTTGAATGAGGCCGGTTACAGTGGTGCCGTGACCCGGATCGTCGCTGCTCTTCAGCATCATCATCGCAAGAGTGGTGGACTGACGCCATTCGGTCACAGGAGGTTGTACAATAGAAGAAAAAAACACAACGCAGATAAGAAGTAGGACTCTTAAAGGGATAATATATATAATTTTGTTTGATCTCCAGGTGTGGTAACATTCAGGAAACATTGTTGTGATGCGTGGACAATTTCAAATAGTGATTTAAGAATAATCTATTTTATAAAAATTCAGTTTTTCACATGGTTTATTAATTTTATTATTATCATCGATCTTGGTGGAATATATCCAAATGAGTGTTTCAATTGACATGGACGGTAACGGTAGCTCAAGTGATCTCGGCTGGGACAGAGAGCTCGATGAGAGTGGTGGGGCTCCTCAGGGTCGTAGGGGCGTGTCTACATATGATGTGGGGACACCAGCTTTTTGTTCAACGCGCGCTAAAGGCCAGTTGCCAACCAGCAATCCACCAACATTGTCATGTGTTCCCAATGCAGGGGACCCGGCCATGGGTGTGTTGATTTCAAATATTGCACAGCAAGTAGGCCAGGAAATCAGAGACCAGTTGAGCGGTGCGGGGGTGGGAGGAGCTAGTGGCGCCCGGGTACAATGTGGGGCGGACCAAACAGCCGGTGAGCCCACCTATGTTAACCTGACTGGTGCTCGGTTGGTCATGCAGGCGGATGTGAAAGAACCACCCGTGTTCCGGGGAGATGGGTCAGATAAATTCACAGTTGATGATTGGCAGGAGATGATGGAGGTATATCTCCAGAGACGAGCAGTGCCCCTGTCCGAGCAGCACACTGAAGTAATGTGCAGGTTGATGGGTAAAGCTAGAGATGTTGTAAAAATAACCCTGCGGAGCAGCGTGGGGTTACAAACACAAAGCGACCCAAAGTTAATTTTTGATGTGCTTAAGCGACATTTCGGTGGGTACTCATCATCCGCTATGCCTATGGCCGATTTTTACAACACAATTCCGGTTGCCAGCGAAACTCCAATGGCTTACTGGTTGAGGTTGAACAAAGCAGCTGATGCTGCCGCGGAGGCTCTTGAGCGATCGGGCCGACGTACTCACGACCCATGTCAGGAGTTACCAATGATGTTTGTTAAATACTGCCCAGACCCTGCGCTCTCCGCCGTGTTTAAATTCAAAGCGCCCCAGCAATGGACAGCCGGTGAAATACAAGAGCATCTCGACCGCCATCACATTGAGATGGGGACAACACACACTAGGCGTGTGGGGATTCACACCCAAGCGCCAGCGTTCAATGGCTCGGATGCTCAGCAGGACAGGAACGGCAACATGGAAAAGGAAAGTGAGGTGATGGAAAAGTCCAGATGTGATGAGGGCTGTATGGAAATGCTGGTCAACATTTTAGACCGAGTTCTTTCTCAAAACAAACAAGAAACCAACAGGCCCATAAACACACAGACACATGGACCTGGTGCCCAAAATCAGATGCAGGCTCAGTTATGTAAAGTCTGCAAGTCCGCTGAGCATACCACCACCGAGCACTGCAGGAAAGAACGCTTGTGCTTGTCGTGTTTTCAGCCAAACCACGTGATTCGAAACTGCCCAAACCGTCCCCCTCGCCGCGGTCAGAATACCTTGCCTCAACATGACTCGGCTGAGTTAAACTAGTAGGCCCGTGCCTCGGGGGTACAGGTGCGGGTGGTGTCAGCGAGAACCCCATCAATGATATTAGACAGCACTACCTGGAGGCATGCGCCGGGGCTCCGGCGGGTGCACACATTATCGCACAGAACACACAGAGGATTGGGCCTTATGATGAGCTGTTTTATACCCCAGTCAGGATCAACCAATATCAGGTCAAGGGTATGCTAGACTCAGGTTCCATGGCGTGTACTCTCAGTGAGCAAGTGGAACAGCAGATGTTGGTCAACAAGTTGCTGCCCGCGGAGACTGCGATGAAAGAGGAGGTAGTGCTGGTAGGCTGTGGGGGAGTAAAGACTACGGCGAAGCGCATGTATGAGGTAGAGATGGAACTCTATGGTGTAAAATGCATAGTGCCCATTCTTGTAGTACCAGGCCAGCGTGACGAGTTGATAATCGGATCTAACGTTATCCGGTACCTTACCCACCAGCTGAAGTCGACCGATGACTACTGGCGCATGGTGTCCCAAGGCGGTGTACCCAAGCAGTGTGAGCAGTTCCTCGACCTACTGACTAGCTCTTGTCGTTGGAGGGGTGGGAATGCTCCGGAGAAAATAGGGACCTTAAAGTTGGGACAGGCAGTCACGTTATTGGCTAGGACCGAGCATTTGGTTTGGGGGAGGTTACCAAAAAATGTTCCGATGTCGCCGGGTAGCGCAGTCATTGTGGAGCCGACCACGTCCAAGTCTATGCCTCGTAACATTCTGGTTGCCCGCGTTCTCGCGTCCATGTGGGGGGATGGATGGGTGGCTATGAAGGTTACCAACTTAGCTGACAAACCCATAGTGCTGAGAAGGAACTGCAAATTAGCGGATGTGTCCCCCTGCTTAGCAGTGGAAGATTTTGATGTTGTCCAGGGCATCGGCAGGGTTGAAAGAGGGAGTTCCGAGGGTGGAGTTGTTGAGAGCCAGGTTGGGGAACTCAAGGAGCGTCTGCAGCAGGCCGGACTCACTGGTGTTGATATAGACGGATGTGACGCAAGTCCAGAAGGCAGGGAGAAGTTAGTTAAACTGCTCGAACAATACAATGATGTCTTTTCAAAACACACTTTGGATTGTGGCCAGGCCAAGGATTTTACCCACCGAATACGGCTGACAGATGACAGGCCGTTCCGATTGCCGTACCGTCGGGTGCCCCCGGCGCAGTACCAAAAGCTGCGGCAGGTACTCTCGGAGATGGAGGAGCAGGAGATTATCCAAAAGTCTACTAGTGAGTATGCGTCTCCGCTAGTGTTGGTTTGGAAAAAAGATGGAAGTTTGAGGTTGTGCACGGATTTTAGGTGGCTAAACGCGCGCACCCTTAAGGATGCACATCCGCTCCCGCATCAAGCCGACTGTTTAGCTGCGCTGGGCGGCAATGCCTACTTTAGCACAATGGACCTGACCTCCGGGTTTTACAATATTCCCGTTGAGGAGGGTGACAAAAAGTACACAGCATTCACAACTCCAATGGGGCTCTATGAGTACAACAGGATGCCCATGGGGCTTTGCAACAGCCCTGCATCATTTATGCGCATGATGCTTAGCGTCTTTGGGGATTTGAACTTCAGCAGTCTGTTGTGTTACCTCGATGACCTGCTTGTGTTTGCCCCAACAGAGAAGGAAGCATTAGAGAGACTGGAAGTGGTTTTTCAACGACTAAGGCAGTACCATTTGAAGTTGAGCCCCAAAAAGTGCTATTTACTTCGGTCTTCCATCAAGTTCCTAGGACATATTGTAGATGGAAATGGAGTGTCCGTAGACCCATCAAAGGTGGAGGCCATTCAAAAAATGAACAAGGCACATTTGATGGAGAATGACGGTTGCACACCCTCGGTGAAGAGAATAAAGTCGTTTCTAGGCATGGTATTTTACTACCAACATTTCATCCCAAATTGCTCGGCCGTAGCCAAACCACTTTTCGCACTTACGGGTGGACAAAAGAGGCGGGGAAGGACGAAAAAGAACTTGAAGGTGGGGTCATATCGCCGGCTTGTCCCAGCTGATTGGACTGATGAGTGCGACAGGGCAGTGGAGAGTTTGAAGAACAGTTTGCTAAACTGTGTTGTTCTGTCGCACCCAAACTTCACCCGACCCCTTATTTTGTCGATTGACGCGTCATTAGATGGCCTAGGAGCCGTATTGTCACAGGTGCCAGAAGGCGAGGAGAAAGCACGCCCCATTGCTTTCGCAAGTAAAACCCTCAGTAGTTCGCAAAAGAATTACCCGGCCCATCGGCTCGAATTCTTGGCACTCAAGTGGAGTGTGTGTGACAAGTTTAGTCACTGGTTGAGGGGAACCCATTTTACAGTATGGACGGACAACAACCCCCTCACCTATATCTTGACCAAACCCAAACTTGACGCGTGCGAGCAACGGTGGGTGTCCAAACTAGCACCGTACACATTCGACTTGAAACACATTGCGGGCACGAAAAATGTTGTCGCGGACATGCTCAGCAGGGACCCTTTCGCTAGGCCAGTGAGTCATAGGCTCATCACAGAACAGTATCACCATTTACTGACAGAGGCAGAGGATGTCGATTATGATGGCATCCAAGATACTTTCCGGTTGAAAGCCTTGTGCCAGCAGGTGGGGGAACCAGAGTGTAGTGAAGTGTCTAGCCGGCATGGGTCACCTGGGAGTTGGGACAGCGGCGCCGTTAGGGCGGTCTTAGAGTGTCATGATCAATGGGATGTGGCTGTGGGGTCAAGGGCGGTGGAGTTGGCACAGTCAGTACAAGGACTAGTACCGCCAGGACAGGACTCACTGCCAGTATTCACACTCGATGAGCTCCAGCGTTGCCAGGAGCATGACGATACAATCTCTAGGATTGTGCCGTTTGTCATCCGCAGGAGGCGCCCATCGAGGCGAGAGAGAGCCAGGTTTAGTGCTAGGGACCTAGCGCTAATGAAGCAGTGGGAAAGGCTCAAAGTGCACGATGGTGTCCTGTACCGGGTCATTAAGGACCAGTTTACCAAGCAAAGAAGGCAACAGTTTGTTCTACCTGAGAGTTTGAAAGAAAAGGCGTTGCATGGTTTGCACAACACAGCAGGGCATCAGGGACAGGCTAGAACGTTACACCTGGCCAGGCAACGTTTCTTTTGGCCCAAAATGGAGCAGGATGTTAAAGAATACGTTAAGTGTTGCCCAAGGTGTATCCTAGCTAAGACCCCTGAGCCTTCGGCTCGCGCCCCGCTTGAAAGTATCAGGACTTCTGCCCCTATGGAGCTAGTCTGTTTAGATTTCTGGAGTGCGGAGGACAACAAACAGCGATCAGTAGATGTTCTGGTAGTCACGGATCATTTCACTAAGTTGGCGCACGCATTCCCATGCATGAATCAGACAGCAAAGCAAGTGGCTAAGAAACTGTGGGACCATGTCTTCTGTGTGTATGGGTTTCCTGAGCGTATACATACTGACCAAGGGGCTAATTTTGAAAGCGAGCTTATCGCAGAGCTACTTAGGCTTGCAGGGGTCACAAAGTCTCGTACTACTGCTTACCATCCCATGGGTAACGGGGGGACAGAACGCTTCAACCGCACGTTGGGCTCAATGCTGCGGTCTCTTCCCTTGAGGGAGAAGGACAAGTGGCCGCAGCAGATACAAACACTTACGTTTGCGTATAACGCCACGGTGCACGAAACGACAGGGTATGCCCCATTCCAGCTCATGTTTGGCCGAGTCCCAAGGCTCCCTGTGGATGTCATGTTCAAACGTGTACTGCATGACCCAGTAGTTGTGGACTACAAGAACTATGTGCGTACTCTAGTTTCACATCTTCATGAGGCGGCTGGTATTGCACAGGAACACGCAGTGAAAGAACAGGACAGACAGGCCAAGGGCTACAATAGGAAAGTCAAGGGAACTTGTATTGACGTGGGCGCTAGGGTGCTTATTGCCAATAAGGGAGTGTTGGGAAAGAGGAAATTGGCCGATAAGTGGAGCCCCAGGGTGTACACGGTCAGGGACAGGAATTCGCATACTCACACGTACCGGGTGGAAAATGACGAAGGCGATGTCAGAGTAGTGCATCGCAATTTGATTTTGGACATCAGTTTTCTCCCTGTGGGGGAAGATGTGGAGCAAGGGGACACAAGTATCGATCTGGATGGGGACGAATCAGAGTCCGGACCATTAGATCAGGGACACAGTTATTCCTCTAGTGTACATGATGTGGATTTGACAGTGAGCCAAGAAAGTCAGGTTGAGGACTCCTCTGTGGAAACTGACTCATCTGAGTCATCTATCATGTCTGAGGCGCAGGTGGGAGTGGTTGGTGGTCGCTTGCACACGTCGGACATGAGTAGTGATGAAGTGTCAGAGTCGCAACAGGCAGAGCAGAGTGGTTTAAATGTTCATGCCCCTCGTTTTGTGTCCAGTTCTATGCCTTCATTTGGGGGTGACGGTTGTGATATTTCCACAACGTTGCAGGATGTTGCAAGTTCCCGTAGGGGGAGGGTTAGAAAACCAGTTCACCGACTGATAGAATCAATGGGGCAGGTTATGGTTGCGTGATACCATAGGATTTATTTTTATTTTTATTTTTTTCTCTCCTTTTTGATGTTGGTGTGATCCACTCTCAGTGGGGGAGGCAGTGGGCTTGGCGTGGGATACAGCACCTAGGCGGGGTGGGACATTTTGTGTGGTGTAACAGGCAGCACATTATTTCACAGGTGGGGTAGTGACTGGCTATAGTCTTCCCCTGGTCTACTGGTGTAGGCGGCCTCGGGCTTGAGGGTGGGACCAGTGGTTCCGCCGTATGTCCTTGCCGGGTGGGTGCGGGTGTCCGTGAGTCTGCTGTGGTGTGATGTGATTTTGGCGGAATCTAGGAGGGGTGAATGTAACAAGTGTTGTATGTTGTATTATAGATTCCGCCCCAATTCATTTATTGGTTTAGTTTTATGGTATTACCCGTTGTGGTGTTTGTGTTTTATTTTGAAAAGTCTTGGGAGTTCGCGCTGTGTCTGTAACGCCGGTTGACGCAACGTCCGGTTGTCTGTTGTCAACCGGATAATTGGTGAGTCGCGCTCCTCGTGGCTCCTGTGTCATATGTTGATACTATTCTGTTTAATTGTATATATTGCCGCCATACTGTCATTAAAATGTGTTTTATACGATGGATGACAATGTACATTGCGAGGGTGGGGGGTAGTGTCAGCCGATGTGTGGGATGCCCGTTGATATATCTCATCCGACCACGTTGTGTTCAGGTTCCCACAAGTGTATCTGACGGCGGCTGTGCCCCCTACTGTTTCTGTGTGACACAGGTGGGTCACTGTGGGTCACCGAGAAAATAAAAGTGCTTGAGTGGAGATCAACCCTGTGTCCTACTTCTCCGTCTTCACATGATGGAGGCTGTTTGAATGAGGCCGGTTACATATATATATATATATATATATATTTATATATTTATTTATTTTTTACAGGTCCCAGCGCAGATTAATGTATGGAAAATGAAAGTAATTGTTTGAGGCCAAGACTTTGTAATGAAAGAAGTGAGGAAAGTGATGATCACATCCTACAAGCCACAGACGTTCATCCAAACTGATAAACCTCTCTACCTCCCAGGACAAACTGGTAAATATATAAATAGTTCAGAGTTACAGACATTGAACTAATCAAATTAATTGTAAGATAAACTAAAGTACAATGATGGAAGAATAAGCATGTGAGAAAGTAAAAAAGAATAATGAGAAGAAAGTGATCTACTGTGTGTAAAGCTAAATCTTTCCCCAGAGCACTTCCTAAGACCTATCTGAACTGTCCTCTCTTTGCAGTGCATTTCAGGCTGATAACACTCGACAGCAAACTCAGATCGGTCAACGAGCTGGTGAGTGCCATCTGCAGACGTTATGTAAAGTGCCATACAACCCAAATCAGACAATTTAATGCAGTGGAAAAGGCATTTGTTTATTTGATACACTGTACCATTTAGTAACATGCAGGAGAAATAATGGGGAGAAGTTGACGAAAAGCAGAAAAATAAAATAAATGTGCACTTTAGTCTAGGTTTCATCTTTGTTCAGGTGGGGCAAAGATCGATGCTGTTGCAACTGGTTTTTGGTCAATAGTACATGAGTGGGATGCTAAGTAAACCTATTTTTGCTGAGTTGAAGGTCTGCAACAACAAAATATTTCAGCTGATGTAATAGAAGTTGTGAAAGAATGAGTTGGCTGCCATCTAAAGGTTAAACTTAATCAAAAGTATACATTTTATGTACATTTTTTATATAGGAATTGAAGATAACTGTTAGGGTTGAGCCATAAAGTTTCTTGGATCCCAATAAGCGGAAGACAGAGGCCGGGTAGATAGAACAAGGTTTTATTCTAAGCCTCCAAACAAAATAAAGGCAATGCGGGTCGAGGCAGGAGCGGGTAGGCGAGGTAGGCTGAGCACTGGAGACACCGGAACAACGAGGACCATCCACAGGTAAGAGATCGAGGTCTGTGGAAGAGGGTAACAAACGGTAAGAATCCAACGAACCAAAAACACGAAAAATGAACTCACTAGACGGAATGGCTACTAGTCGAGCAACGGTGAGACACTCAGTACGTTTACATGCACAGATTATATCGATTAAAGCCATAGCTCGTCTATGCTCCGCAACTGGTCAACTGCAATTGTCCGCGTATACATGGCGGCGAGTAAATCGATTCATTGGCCGAAGCGTGTAACGCCCCGGTACGATAGGTGGCGCTGTGCCCATTTCAACTAGTGGTAGTAGAGCCACCGGTTGACCCCTTTACGTCACCAGCAACAACAAACTCATTCGAGAAAGCGATGTTTCAGCAGACAGCTGTCAGTTCACTTCGGGTCCATATCATTTCTCCGACCTCTCGGTCGTATCCGATTCCTCCGCTGCTCTGCCGGCGGAGCGGGACCGAGAGGAACAGTGGAGCGTCAATGGAGAAATGATATGGACTCGAAGTGAACTGACAGCTGTCTGCTGAAACATCGCTTTCTCCTCCATGTCGCGTTTCAGTCTGGACTTCAGAGAGTCAAAGCCAAAGTTAATTTCCCCCAATTCCTTTTCCCCATGGGCGAGATAAACCCGACTAGGAGTCTTTACTTGTTGTGGACCAGAGAGTCGGAGAACCCGACGCAGTCTGTAAGATTCATATATCAGAGAATACCGCCGTCAGTTCGGCCGCGGCGCAATGAATGAATAAAGATCGTAGTTATTTTACAACCTCGTTGATGAGCAACATTTAGAAAAACATGGACTTTTAATTCAGCCTTGGGTTAAATCGAAGCGTAGTGTGTACTGAATGCACGTTGATGATGATACACTCCTTATAGGGGTAACTACATTGGCATGACACCGCTTCCTCCATCTTCTGCGCCAGCTTTTTAAATACACCGCCGACCCAAAGTTAGTTGACAGCTGTCTACTGAAAACATATTTCTCCCACCAGAACAGCCCTGAATGAATGAATAAAGATCGTAAACACGTCGGGAGAAAACATTTATTTTGACAGATGTGCCCGAAGTCACTACTTTACAACCTCGTTGATGACCCACATTTAGAAAAACATGTACTTTTAATTCAGCCTTGGGTGAAATGGGAGCGTAGTGTCCGCGTGCTTCCACATTTAATGAATGAATGCCATGCGCGCTCCCGCGGCCGGGACACAATTATTATAGGGGGTAACTACATTCACCGGCTTCCTCCATCTTCTGCGCCACCTTTTTAAATAAATCGCCGTTTCTCGTTATCCCTTATCCGACGGCGGCGACAACAACAACAACACGACTATCGTCTTTCTACTTCCGGCTCACGGCCCCGGGAAGAGATCTCGAGCATGCGCAGAACTTAAAGGTCTCATTCCGCGAGAAACAGTTTAATACTTGTTTTTGTTGAAATACTATAGGTCTCACCGAGATGCATGTGCGTGCTGCGCGTGAAAACGTTCTTCTACCCCCATTGCCTGTATTTGGCAATGAAAGAACAGAGAAAAAAACACTGAGAAAAATCAGCGGATGAGAAAAGCCCCACGGATTGACGTCAGTCCGTGAATTAGTATTCATGGCCTCGCCTCCGCTACCGCCCACCGAAAGTCAGGAAGTAGCAGGACTGTGCAACAGCACAGTCGCGATTCTCGACTCGTCTCGCACTAGTTGAATATGGAGCGAAAAATCCTCACTGCGCACTGGAGGTAGCGTCACAGTGCTGTTAGCCAACCAGAGGCGAGTTCATTAGCATGTCATGCATATTCATGATGAGAGGCGAAATCGTGTCGTTCGCCCCCCCCCACCTCCCCCACCAAACTAAAACAGCATGAAACAGGCGCGGCAGAGCATTTTTTTAACCAAAACCGGTACTGAGGGTATTTATTAACACTAGAGACCACCGCAAAATTAATGAAAAAACGATGAGATGAGACCTTTAAACCAAGGAGGGCCAAATGTTCTGCCACTGGCTGTGGCTTGTGCAAATAAATTGTGCAACTGAAGTGAATGTTAAAGCACATACATAAATGAATATGCTTTAAAATACTACTTGTCATTTTTTTTAATTCATGTAATTACAACTCCTAAAATAGACTGCTAGTAAAACACTTGCTTGAGTCAGTTGGAGGCGTACATGTGCACCTGTGAGCCCACGATCAGGAAACCACCATGGGCGTCACCATAATATAATTGGGGGGGGACACGTCCCCCTCACCCTTGCAAAAAAGTCGTTTGGACCCCCCCACATTTGCCATCAAAAATATTAGTGCATGACTGGTCTACTAGTCCAGCGCTCTCTCCATTGCTTCACAATCAAATCCGTTCCACTTTATCAGGGGGAATACCCATAGAAATAGAAATCCACTCCGCGTTTTCCTGTTTTTTTTAACACACAAAGCAGCAGCATCACGCACGAGAGTCGGAACAACGACAGCGGTAGACTTCAGAAACACAGACTGAACGCTGAACAGTCACTTCAGTCCTCTGTGTATTAGTGTTGTCACGATACCAAAATTATCGCTTCGATACCGATACCAAGTTGAGAATTAAGATTTCGATACTTTTCCTGGACAAGGAGAAACACTCTCGAATAACATTGTTGTGCTTTACCGCGGCGCCGCGGCGGCAGTGTGAAGTGCAAAACACACTGGCGCCGCAGCCAGGGCTGGACTGGCCATCGGCCCACCGGGTGATGCACATCTTTGGGCCGGCCCAGGACTGTCATAATATATATATATATATTTTTTTTTAAAGTCATTTGTCCTAACCAGAGGCGGTGTGTTACGATCGCCCCCCCCCCCCCCCCCCGTCGCTCGTAGGTCCAGGGTGTGTTACCATCGCGCGCAACCCCCCCGCCCCCCCCACCGGTCGTAGGTCCGGGTGGGTTACGATCGCAACACTATGGTGTATTACACCAGAACATAATAGTAGTCAGTAATTGCAGACCATGCCAGCTCCAAGGAAAATCAATGAAAGAGGGAGATCATTTGAAATCTGAAAACATGGTAAAATGCACCAGAATGCGGGAAATTGCAACTACTTCTTTCACATTTTTCTGGGGGAGGACCCCCAAACCCCCCGTCAAAATATGCCCCCCCCACTTTCAAAAACCTGGCGACGCCCTTGGGTACCACCACCACCTAATTTTAAGCCAGGAAAAACCCTGTATAAAGTTGTCTTTCTCATGACTTCAAAGGACTAAAGTACTTGGGGAGGAAAAACATCCAACTTTCTTATGTGATAGGAAAGCTTTCATTGTATGCTACACCCAAGGTGTATGAGAGAGGATCAGTTGTGGAAGGCAAGGTTAGTGCGATTAGCGGTTAATGAAGTTTTGGCTGCGATCAAGAAGATGATTCTAACGTAGGGATGGTTGACCCTGTTTCACATGTTGTCGGTTATCCATCAGGTGAAGGTGGTGTACTTTAATGACACGCCCATCCCAGACAAGTTGCTCCATCTGTTTGAGGGTAAGAGGTGGTCGGTGACACAACTCATTCAAAACCTCACCACAGACAGTGATGGGATTGCCAGTTTTTCATTAAACACATTCAGATTTCAGGACAACTTCCAACTCGCAGTAAGTAAGACAAGTCGTCGAGACATGTAATCGCTAGGATGTCTACAGTTGTTGCTCTGGCCTATTTTTGTTGTCCTGTCAATCCTCTCCCAAACAAGTAATGATGCACAACCAATCCATTGTACATCAGTGTGTTACAATGATGTGCAATGTTAAATGGCTGTATGTAATTTGCCAGGCTGATAATTCAGTCTGTTGAATGATCCACTTAATGATGATCGCCATAACCACACACACATACTTTTTTTTTTCTTTTTTTTTTCGCTAAGGTGTCTGTGCTGCCCAAATACCAAGAGTACCAAGGGACCAGAACTCCTTACTATGAAGACAGTGAACACACCTTAAAGCTGTTCCGTCCAAAAATGGAGGACACCCCAACCATCAGCTCCCTTGAGGTGAAGAAGAGAGAGACCAAGCTTGTCTGCGATGTGGACAAACTCATCAACGTCAGCTTCACTTTTGTTGGGGAGGCCCCAGGCCCTGTGGATATTATCTATCTGGTGAGCAAAATGTCAAAATAGATAAAAACACAGAAAAAGCTTTAGTTCTTTGGATATATGTACATATATGTGTGGACATGGAGTTGTCTAACACAATAGCATGACAAGTATTTATTATTATGCTTACTATACAGGAATCACTGTCAGTTGCATGCTTAAGACATTAAATGCTAAGTTACTTAGAGATCAGTGAACTGGTCTATTGTTGTCTTGGTCTAAAGTCGACGGGGATAGAGTTGGTATTTTGCTTTGTTAGCTGACACATTGACTGACATTTAAATGAGACTCAAGTTCATCTGCAGTACTGGAAACACGGACTTACTTGCAAAAACAATACATAACACATTCTGATTTATTTGCCCTCTTTGCCTTTCATCACTGCAGATCTTGGCCCGAGGAGCCATCACGAGTCAAGGACATATAAAGGTTGAAGTTCTGGATGAACCAGGTGGGTACGGACAGTGCTCTTTCCAGACACTGGGTCATACAACAAAACATTCTTTATTCTCAGTGTTTAGAGCTGTTCACTTATGGAAAGCAACCAAAACGAAAACTGAGCTTTTCATTGGTTCAGGCGGCCACTGGAACTCTGTTTTTATGCTGCTGATATTAGTGTAATTAGTATCACTATTTACCTTACCAAGCCACACACTCAACTGAAATCTGCTAATGGCTCGGCTAATTAATGATGTTGAGTATCATTATTCACTGAGGACTAAGCCACACTCTCAACCGATATGTGCCAATGGCTCAGCTATTAATGACATTGAGTATCACTTAGCTTCACACTAATCCATCCTATTGAGCTCGTTCTGCTCTATTATAGTATTTTATTTCTTTCTCTTTCTATTATGTCCTTTTAAATCATTATTTTATGCTTCTGTAGTTGTTTTTATTTTTATTTTTTTATTTCAATTCTTTCCGTTTTATGTAAAGCGCATTGAGTTGCCATTGTGTATGAAATGTGCCTTGCCTTGCCTTGCCTAATCCGAAACTCGCTGATGGCTCAGCCATTAAAGGGACACTAAGTAGTTTTTTCCCCCATCTAGTGGTCAAATTGTATTTTGCATTCAAACAAATTTATACTCTCTAGCGCCTCGCGTTTTCAAACTACGGCAAGCGGTATTAGTCAAGATTCAAGAAGCTATGACAACATGATAACACATGTCTTCAAACACCACTTCATCATGTTTTGTTTCGGATGATGAGGTACGTTCAGTGCTCGAAGTGGAAAAAAATAAGTGCCGGTACGGTACTCCCTTATTCACATATTAAGCGACGGGGGGGGGTGCGCGATATTAACCCACCGTGGATCTAAGACCGACGGGGGGGGGGGGGGGGGGGGGGGGGGGGGGGAATATTAACCCACCCCGGACCTACGACCAACGGGGGGGGGGGGGGGGGGGGAGATATTAACCCACGGACCTACGACCGACGGGGGGGGGGGGGGGGGAGGGGCGCGATCGTAACCCACCGCGGACCTACGACCGCAGCCTGTGACAAGTGCCGGTATGCAAGAAAAAGTGCCGGTACGCTAAAGGAAAATGTAGAAGTGCCGGTACTGCGTACCGGTGCGTACCGGCCCACTTCGAGCACTGGGTACGTTATTTCAAACAAACTTCAAACTGCATTGAATCATTAGTGTGAGCATGTATGTGTAATTACTCCTCGAGCAAGATAGTGAATTATGTTCTCATGTTTATATCATTTTTTAAGTGACAAGCGCGTCTCGCTAAGCTCCTTCTCTGTTCCACAGTCACGCTGACTCTGAGTGAAAACGTGTTTAGCCTTACCTGTACCACGTAGTGCTTTTTGTCCCTCTTGGCAGTTCATAGACCGGAAGGACATGGAAGCCTCCATAGAGCTTGCCCCGTCCTATGTAAATTCTGATAAGTGATTCTTCGCTCAGGAGGATAAGTGAGATTGTTGACAGAGATAATTGTACACCAATGGGGACTTATTTATGAATGAAGACGGTAATAAATTACTAAAAAAACTACTTGGTGTCCCTTTAATGACTTTGAGTAGGCTACCATTCACTTTTTGTGGGAAACCTGTAGTCGGTAAGGCCCAGCTCCACACAACCAATCATTCAACCAGCCATTAGCTGACATTGGCCAATCCAAAACTAACACACTCAACAGTTGGGTTGTTGAAGCAACACACTCTTTCATCTTACAGTTGCTCGCTGCATTGTTCAAGCGTGCAAAACCCACCACCTCCCCCATTTCCAACGCTCGGTCGTGCATTGTTTCACTGTATATCAAGATAAAAGCTGTTAAGTTGTTATATATGTATGTATTTATATACCATGGTATAACCCAGATATCCCACTGACGATTACCAGCTAATAATGAAATTAACATGCGCGACAACCTTATATGTTCAGGCATCCCAGAAACCAAAGACCCCGATAAATCTCCTGACAACCCAGAGCAACTCATAAAAAACTTCATGCTATCACAACTCAAACTGCCCAGCGATACAGTCAAACTCATCACATTCCATTGAGTTCACCTTCTCTGCAAACAACATGAGGACAAACCTAGGCCCATCATTGCAAAGTTCAAACACTATAAGCAGAAAGAACTGGTCAAAAACAAAGGAAGAGAACTAAAAGACACCATCTACGGCATGAACGACCAATTCCCACGCGAGATCAACGAAAGAAGAAAAATCCTCTACCCCATATTAAAAGAAAACAGAAAAAACAACATCCGTGCAGTTCTGGCAGTTGACAAACTTTATTTAAACGGACATTTATACAGGACAGGGTATATTCAGGATACCCTGACATAACACCTTGGCTTTTCTGAATATGCACAACCATGCCATAAAATACAGTATTCTCTTATACCTCTGTAAAATAGCTAGATCATCACACTACTGTGCGCTCTCTCTCTCTCTCCCTCTTTTTTGCTACCTTGTTTAATTGCTCCCGCCCCCTCTCTCTACCTCAATATACAGCCTAATCTATGTTGTCACTATTGTCTGTGTTATCGTCTTTTTTGTTGATGTTATTTTTTATGTCATTGATAACCATGTTTTCATCAGTATCTGTCATGATGTCTACTCTGTCCTTTGGTAACCCCAGTCCCATCTCTCCCCCTTATCTTCCATCCCAGCTCACACATCCACACCCACTTAATGACACCACACACGCACTCCCACTTACACCATTTCACCATTACATTGCTTTTATTTACTTCAAACAGATATTTATCCTACAATCATGTCCAAGTTATCCCTTCTAACATGGAATGTCCGTGGTGTTGGGTCTCAGGCAAAGAGGGCCAAAGTGTTTGACCATCTAAATAAGCTACAAGCAGACATTTGCCTCCTTCAAGAAACCCTATCATCAACATCTCAATTGACAATAGCCCAATTACAATCGGAAACATATATGGTCCAAACTCAGATGACCCAGCTTTTTTTCAATCCTATTTTTCTACCATATCAAATATGACTGATTGCCCGATAATAATTGCAGGACATTTCAACACCGTCTTAGACCCATCGATAGACCAATCTGACAACTCAAAAAGCAAACTGATTTGGCAATCCACCTCAACCATAAAGCAGTTCATGAGTGATTATGGTCTTGCCGACAGCTGGCGCGTGCAACACCCAAACAACAGAATACTCATTCTATTCACCAGTCCATCGTTCCTACTCCCACCTTGATTTCTTTCTTACAAGTAACTCCCTGATCTCCAATATCACTCAATCAACAATCCACCCGATCACCATCAGTGATCATGCCCCTGTAACAATTAAATGGTCTACGAATCACACACATAGAACAACCCCCAGATAGTGTTTTAACACCGCTCTCCTGCAGGATCCACATTTTGACACCCTTATCAAGAAGGAGTGGGCACTCTTTCTAGAGATGAATGACTCCCCAGAGTCATCGCCTTCTCTTCTGTGGGAAACAGGAAAAACAGTGCTTAGAGGAGCGATTATTTCATTTTCAGTCCATTAGAAAAAGAAAAGGAAACTCATTTGGAACAAAAAATTAAGCACCTAGAAAACATCAGCATAACAAATCCATCAGTCGAAATTCATAGCAAGTTAGATAGATATAAGTCAGAACTCAATGGAATTATCAACAAATGGATCCAATTTTCCAAATCCAAGTTTCATCATGGTAATAAATCTGGCAAATACCTGGCAAACCAAATAAAAAGGAATACGGAAAAATCCACAATTACAGCGTTACAGGACTCAGCAGGGAAGCTTACCCACTCACCAACTGAAATAAATCAGATCTTTTATAATTTCTACAACATTACTCATCAGAAAAAGATCCAGATAGCATAGACATTAACCGTTTCCTCGACAACATCAAATTACCAATAATTGACAATGATCAAAAAAACAAACTAGAAACCACAATATCCCAAGATGAATTTCATGCTGCACTGAAAGCAATGCCAAACAAAGTACCTGGCCCAGATGGCTTCCCTGCTGAGTTCTATAAACACTTCTGGTCAATTCTAGCTCCACTCTACTCCCGAATGGTTTATGAATCAAAGCACAACTCCAGACTTCCGGCAACCTCTAACACTGCATCAATCTCACTTCTACTCAAACCCAATAAGGACCCAACCCTACCATCAAGCTACAGACCAATTTCATTAATCAATGTAGACACCAAAATTATCACCAGTCAGATTAGAAAAAGTCAGTCCCTCCATAATCCATCCAGATCAAACAGGATTCATTAAAGGCAGGCTAGCTTCAAGTAATACACGCAGATTATTTAATGTTATGTATCATTCTAATACCCCAAAAAACAATACAGTCATTGTCACATTAGATGCAGAGAAAGCATTCGACAGAGTCAACTGAAAATTCCTGTTTTCCACATGAGAGCAGTTTGGCTTTGGGGACTCATTCATCAACTGGGCCAAACAATTATCCACCTCACCATCAGCCACCATCACCACAAATGGACTATCCTCTCACTCTGCACAGGGGGACAAGATAAGGGTGCCCACTCTCACCTCTATTATTCACTATTTTCATCAAACCTCTAGCAGCAGCCATACACCAAAACACGCTAATCACAGGCATCCAGACCCAAAATATGCATCACAAAATCAGCCTCTATGCAGACGACATATTACTTTTCCTACAAAACCCTGAAATTTCATTACAAGAAACAAACAAAATAATAAACTAATTTGCCAATATTTCAGAATACTCAATCAATTGGGATAAATCATCTGTTCTCCCTTTACAACCACAAAGTTGGAATGCAGCAGCCAACACTCTACCTATATCACTATGCACTGATCACATCACCTACTTGGGTGTAAGAGTTTCCCCCAGGCTGTCAGACCTATTTACATTAAACTTCACCCCTCTTCTAAAATCAGTTCAGGAAGATCTACAACGCTGGACAAACCACCCACTTTCCCTCATGGGCCGAATATCCACTATCAAAATGACAATTCTACCCAAAGTAAATTACCTCCTCTCAATGATCCTAATACAACCAACCACTTCCTGGTTTAAATATTTAGACTCAGCAATCACAAAATACTACTGGAAAAACAAGACACCCAGAATTAAACTATCCACCCTTCAAAAACCGAAGACCCTAGGAGGATTAGAAGCACCAAATTTCACTCTGTACAATCTGGCAAATCATCTTCAATATGTGCACAAATGGACCCACCATAACCAATCTGATATTACCTGGCTAGACTTAGAACAGACAATTTGCAAAGACCTCCAGATTTCAGACCTGCCCTTCCTCACTCCAACAATCAAAACATATTCTTGTTTCAAAGCTCCCACCATCAGCTCGAGTCTGACAGCCTGGTGGAGATTCCACAATATTACTAACACAAAGCACTCATCCTCGCAACTCACCCCAATTTGGAATAACCCCGATTTCACTTGCAACAAAAGAACACTTAAAGATTGGGTATGGGATTCTCTTTTTTGGCCATTTTTGCAAAATTACTTGAAATCCTTATAACCCACTTACTGAGTTACTATCAGAGTTACTATCATAACCCACTTATTGAGTTAGAAGTACTGAAATGAATTAAATGAAATGAAAATTAAACAAGTCAATCATCTGTGGAACGGGCAGGGCTCGAAAAACTCCAGCCAATGATACCCAGAACCACCGAGAGGCATTGGACAGTAAGTACGTCAATCAGTCGTACTGCACTCCCCCTCCCCCGCTCCCCGCTCGTGACCCCTTTGTGCATGTACTCAAAGCTCGTGACCCAAAGCAAGTTGCTTCTGTTTGTTGTTATCCTGCGGTAGCTACTGGAGCTAACTAGCTAATCCACATTTGGACCTAGCACTAGAAGACAATTTCCATGGCAGACAAGACGCCACCACCACCACCACCACCACTACCACCACCAGCACCAGCAAACAGAAAGAAACCTATTTTTGAGAGAGCGATTGATAATAAAAATGCTGAAAGAGAAAAACAGAAACCAAGAGTAATCCTAGGTGCTGCTTTCCAACATTGGCGGCAACTGAAGGACCAGAAAGGTCTAAAAACCAATGCTTCTGTGGCATTTTTTCTGCTGGACAGGTGAGAAGCCGATAATTGCTGAATCAGTACATGTTAGGGCGTGTTCACACCTAGCGTTTTTTTTTTCTGCCAGCGCTCGTTTTACATTATATTCCTATGTAGCAGAACATTTTTGGAAATCGTCCCCGGCGTTTTTTTAAACAGCTCTCACTGCGTTTTTTTCTCCCGCACCAAGCGTAAAAAAAAGTTGAAAAAAGTTCAACTTTCAGGAAAAAAGCGCCCGACACCAGGCGTTTTCTTTTACTTTTGACTTTTTTTGTTGAAAAAACGGTCGGCTCAAGTTTTCACTATCACAAAAAAGCTAGGTGTGAACACTCCCTTATGGAGTATTTTTGTCATTTACACGACAGTAAAACCACAAAGCTAACGTGTCTTTATGGGATCTAGCCGTTAGCATATGGATCTGGCTAACATAAACAATTGCAGTGTTGTGGTCCTGGCGATTGGCTTGTAATCTTTTATAGTTCATAAGTCTGTATTTCCCTATGTAATGTATTTAAAATCAAGCACCTTCGGGCATTTGTGGAACTACCCGTAGTAACTACAACCCTTTTGGAGGTGAATAAAGAACGTAGAACTAGCTAACTAGCCTGCATGGGGGGGGGGGGGGGGGGGGCTGATGTGAGCGATTCTGTAGAACAGTTCAGTTGTTAGGTAGAACTATGTATGGAGAGCTCGTGTAGTCTAGTGCTAGTGGGGTTGTTCCACATTGCTCTGAATCCTGCAGTTTTGAATAGAAGAACGCTGCAAATACTCCAGGGCTGACTTTTATTTATTTTTTTACAGTTATGAGAGAATCAGCTCTACCCCTGTCAAGAGTGTTATGCGACCCCCTCCTCCTGCTCTGTCAACAATTTGCCCGGAGACATCTGACAGGTGAGTGCACTGTCTGACCAGTGAGTCTAGAACACATGAAACATGATCAGGAAAGTAAAGACTGCTCTTACTAAACTATACCCCTTGAGTTATTATGGAATTGAACTTGTGAGAATGTTGTGGGAGATTTATCTTGTCAGAAAGCTTGCTCTGATTATGTCTGTTGTACATGCGGTGTGTTGGTTGGAATGACCGTTTGTTTTTTGTGTAAATAAAACTTTCTATTTTTTTCATAGTTGTGAGAGAGTTTATGTCTTAGCGGGGGTAGAAGAGTTGCACGAGAGCTCCTACCATGAGGTTCCTGTTGGGGAGTTGGATACAAGGTAACCTAACACAAAGACATTGTTGACAGTAGTAAGGTTTCCAAATAACTGTAAGCTTAGATATGTTGATTTTATTACATAAAGACTCGACCTTTCCTGGTCATACCTTGACAGTTTGTATTGATTATAAGTGTCATATGATGCTCTGATTATGTCTGCTCTGATTATGTCTGTTGTATATGCGGTGTGTTGGTTGGAATGACCGTTTCCTCTGGCATCTCCTGTCATCTCCTGTCAAAACGGTTAGGGTATTACCAGGAAGGTTTTAGCCTTTATAAGATAATGTACGTAGACACATTTGCCACTAAGGTGATAGCAAAGATGATGTCATACCGCACCACCCTTATCCCCTTTAGTATGTCGTTGCTGGATCTAAAAAACAATTCAATCAATCCAGAAGAATTCAATGACATTGTCAATTCCACGTAAGTCATAGTCTACTTTTATATATTGCTCTTTTAATGCTTGCCCTTGGTTTTCCTGGCTACTGCTTGGTGATTTCTCCCTGTTGAGGAGGTTCTCACTTATATAGCAAGCACTTTCCCCAAAATATACTTACAAATTACAGGAAAGAGCAGGACTGAAGTCAAATGGATAGTAACAGGGGAGTACTGAAAAAAGGTGGATTGCTGAAGCACTGTAACCCATTTATTTTACCTCTCATTACCAGGATTGACTGGGATTATGTCACATGGCAATCAGGAATGGACAGTGCATCTGTATCAACCTTAGAAGAAGGTGACACTAAGGAACTTGACTCAGACGATGCTGATAGTGACGATTTTGTCCCTCGTATCCGTGTGAGGTACATGTGCATTTCAAAGGAGTTTCTAAATTGATATATTTGTCATACATTCAGTATCTAGCACCAATTTATCCTATTTCTACTTTTATCTGAGATAGGTATGGTGGCACTCTGCAAACCAGCATTTGCTTGGAGGAACTGCCAGCTATTAGCCTTGAGTAGGCAGTACATGGAACTGTGGAACACAACAGTGCAGAAGATGTCCCATTGCCAGAATCTCTGAGTTCATAAATGACTTTTAGCTAAACTCGGTATATCCATGCTTTCTTGCATGCGATTTAATGATGTCCTGCAAGCAAATCAGGACACACTAGGTTTCAAATCATTAAACGATAGGGGCGTCTATTCTGATTTTCAGAAGTGTGTTGATCGCATTCATTGATCCCACTTCAAATACGAACAAATGAACAAACACACTATTGAAGCTAAATTTCAAAAGAGATTGAGATAGTATGTCATAAAGTTTATGTTATTGACTGCTTTTGCTCTAATTTTCATTATTTCTTTTTATGCTATCATAGATGTGTCCACGTGGCCACACTGTATGGCGGTGGAGCTCCCAGCCATCTTTGAAGTATGGAATGTCAAGTGGAGACTTTATGTTGGCCACCAACCTACTCTTATCAGGCAATAACTATGCCAAAATTGAACTGTTGTTCAAGTTTATGAACATCGTGTGACGAATAAATAACAGCATATGTATCAACAGACTGTAATACCCTCACATAGCCACAAGGAAACCGGAACAAATATATATAAGCTGTATTAACCGCACCTGGCCACCAGATGGCAGCACACATAATACACTGGGGGCGGGCGCTCAACTCTAGCCAATCAGAGTATATTACACGTCATAGAGGCCACGCCTGCCCAGGTACTATCGAGCGCACACAAGCGGGGGAGGGCAGAAACCCCCAGGCAGCGTATCTGGACAGATACACAGCTAAGGGTCGCTCCAAGCGTGAATTTACATACCTCTCCATTTGCTTCATAGATAATATACCTAAAGCTAAACAAATAAAGTGAGTTAAAAGCGATCCTGTGTCGGCGGCCTTCTTCCTCAAAGAACATCACTACAATCGGTATGGTCGATCGATCAACTTTCTTTGCCATACAAAACAGCTACTGTGTTGACAGTATTACAGAGTTCTGGAATGAGAAAATATCTGCCATAATTGCCCAGCTACGTTCAAAAGGGCCAGTTGTCCTGGGTGAGTCACAAAGTAGGTGGTAGTCAATAAATGTCAGTCATGGACAACAAAGTCAACTGAATTTTTTGCAAGACATGTACTCTGTGTGAACTAGGCGTCTATTTACTACTCAATAGTTTGTGGTTTCATGACCTTTTGCATTTTCCTACCCCCTTCAGTGGTTGGCTTGTCCTTTACAATTTTTGCCATTGATATTTGTATTCAAAGGTGATGGCCGCATGGACAGTCCGGGATTTTGCGCACAGTACTGTACGTACACGGCAATGGACAATGACAAAGAATGTCAATGGTCAGCCTGGACAAAAGGGAGACACAGAGAAATTCTGTTGCCATGGAGAAGGAGGGCTTCATGCGCACCATAGATGCTCTACATAAAGATCTGGGGCCGTATTCACAAAGCATTTTATCTTACCGCTAGGAGTGCTCCTAACTCGCGCTAAAACATTTTACGTAGGAGTTTTTTCTTAAAAGTTATTCAGAAAGCCGCTGAGACCTACTCATACTAAGGATAAATCACTAAGAGTGAACTAAGAGTGACGCGCCGTTGCTATGGATTACGTCGATTCTCGTGCACGAGTTTGGAAGTGGTCAGTACGGTGATTGGTTGTTCAGAGCAGGCGGTCTCTGTGAAAACGAGCCCACTAAATCACCGAAGAACAAGGAAGTAGCCTCGGCTAGACATCCCTATCAAATAGTTATGGACAGTGCAGTTAGCAGAATACACGCACGATGACAAGTTTGTGCAGACCACGATAATGACGTTGTAGCCTATATGCACGTTAAAGAGAGAGAGATAAACAATAAAAACAATAAAAATACGTAAATTGCATTAATTCAAGGAGGCAATTAAAAGCACCCTGCAAACTATTATTCAATGAGCATATCTCCACTATTCAACACTTTTAATAAAAGCCCATACCGGTTGTGGAGAATGGCGCATACAGTGATCACTGTGATCACATCCTCTCTCCACAAGATGTCGTGTATTTTTGTGTGCCCTAACATATATGGAGGAACACAGCCTGTGTTCCTCCATATATGTTAGGGCACACAAAAATACACAGCAAACAATAATAAATATGGATTCAACAAATAAAAGGCGACAAAGAGCTAATACGATGTTTTTTACGCATAGGACTGCGTAATCACTTGCATGTTATACTTTAACTGTGCTCCCGGTTGTGGACTGAGATAGGGTGTCAAGACGTCTTGCAGGGACAGCCACTGTCACCCAGCAAGACACCCAACTGGTACATGGTGCCTCACGCCTCAGACCGCTCCCCATTAAAATACGCGGATCATGGGTAGACCCTGCAGGCCACTTCGCAACATCAAGAATGTTAAAAGTTGCATCAAAAACAATCTGCGTGTTGATGGAATGTAGGCTACTTTCTTTCTATTGACGAACACGTCCTCATCTTTTGATGGCGCAATTATTTATATGTGCGTCCCGTCAACACCGACCACACCGGCATACCTGCAATTGCCATGAAGTTGGCTTTGATCATGTGTAGTTGTTGATTGTCCAAAGGAAACCGAATAAACTGTTGGATGATATTAATGGTATTATTTCAGCCTTAACCAACTTTGAACTGAGCTCTGTCAGCTCTTCCAGCCTGTATGTAAATATATGATCATTGTGGAATTGTGTGTGTGTGTGTATTTACATATACATATACATATACATATATATATATATATATATATATATATATATATATATATATATATATATATATATGTGTGTGTGTGTGTGTGTATTTTTTATTCTATTTTTATTATTTTATTATTATTGTGTTGTGTTGGTGTTATGGACCTTTCATGAGATGTGTCCTTAATAAAGTTTGAATTTAATTGAATTGATATGTGGTCTACAGAGCGCGTTGATGGTTTGGTTTATGGCTGACTGATGGTTGCGATATTCCTAATCGTCGGCATTGCAAACTTGCATTTTCCCTGTTGCTAAATATCGTAGTGTTGCCAAACATTTTATTTCCTAATCGAGTTATTCCTGTTAGTCGGGGATGTTATTGCATCCCGCACTAATTCCACAACAAGTTTTATACCCTCACGATTTAGCCGATATCTCTTGATCAATTCACAGTCTTCCACTGTCTCCAAAACATTTCGTCTCGCAGTCATTTTCCGATTCTTTGTGAATAGGTCTTAGTGAGTTAGGAGTCCTCTCGAGGACTTTTAGGCTCTCCTAGACTTAGGTGTTACTTTTAGGCCTAAAATACTTTGTGAATTGCTCTTAGTGAAAACAATTAGGAGTCCTAAATTTAAGACTGACACGCCCATTATTTTTAGGAGTTTCTCCTAAATTCACCAGTTAGGAGCTACTTTTAGCGCTAAGATCCTTTGTGAATACGGCCCCTGGATGTTCAGGAAGAATGCACAGATGGCCACCTAGGGATAAAGGCCCTGTTCGGTAAGTTGATGTGTTATACACCAATACCCTTTTCTGAAAGTTGCTGGCTACATATAAGATGGGGCGTTTTTTCAGTGTTACATTGATTATGTTTACAGTGGTTATTACATTGTAATTTTCTCTTGTAGACAAAGGGATATACAAAGACATTGGGGTGGTGCACTGTCTGGACATCTGGCATGGTTCCAAAAACCTGAGGAATAAATAATTGTAGCAGTAAGTCATTGACCAATAAAAAACTGTATAGAACTACCAGTAAGTGATGTGATGAAATGATCTGTGTTTCTGTATTGCTTCTATGTCCAGGCAGGGCAGCAGAAGTCATGTTCAATCTTGCTCCAGTGGGACCGAGACATTTGCAATCACTTTTGGTATTGCTGTAAGATTGCGGGCACTTACTTAGAGTTCTTTGTAAGTACACAGACAAAGTTGGGTGTATAATTTGTTGGTTTTACATTCTGTGCTGTAAATTGAGGTGAAGTATCTAGAATAAAGCAAGATTAAATATAAACTTGGGGCTGGCCCTCACTCAAACTTTGGATAAAATCACAAATCATGCTCATTGCAGATTTGTGCAGTTCATTGAAATTCTTTTCTACATTGAAATTGATAATGTTTGAAACTGATACAGGATATGTGGGTTGGACTCTTGCACCACGTCACGGGTGAACACGAATGGGCCCTCTGTGCCTGTCGTCATGGTCCTCTGGTGGACAGCCGTGAAAAGGACTGGATTGTCAAGAATTCGCCTGCACAACAGAAACTGCGTGAAATCATTCTGGACATCCGCTGGCTGAAAAATGTTCATCTGTATCTTCCTTTCAGGTAAATTGACCAACTCAATGTGGGTCAGTAGTAGTCCTATTCTGTGTAGGAACAAGGATCTCCTGACCACCACCATGCGTAGAGTCTAAATGGGCACAACATTTGGCTGCAGCACGGACTGTACGTCTGGAGCTTTCATAATAATGCATTTGGTCTTTACACTCGATCAACAGTAATTGTGTAGTAGTATAAAGCCAGTCTCAGTCTTCCACATGCACGTCTTGGCACTATTGCCCCATTTCTAAATGTGTGGAGATCAGGGGCCGTATTCACAAAGCATTTTATCTTACCGCTAGGAGTGCTCCTAACTCGCGCTAAAACATTTTACGTAGGAGTTTTTTCTTAAAAGTTATTCACAAAGCCGCTGAGACCTACTCATACTAAGGATAAATCACTAAGAGTGAGCTAAGAGTGACGCGCCGTTGCTATGGATTACGTCGATTCTCGTGCACGAGTTTGGAAGCGGTCAGTACGGTGATTGGTTGATCAGAGCAGGCGGTCTCTGTGGAAACGAGCCCACTGAATCACAGAAGAACAAGGAAATAGCCTCGGCTAGACATTCCTATCAAATAGTTATGGACAGTGCAGTTAGCAGAATACACGCATGATGACAAGTTTGTGCAGACCACGATAATGACGTTGTAGCAGGCGCGTAATTTGCGGGGGGGTTAGGGGGGTCATGACCCCCCCAAAAATCAGATCCAGCTAATATAACCCCCCCAATATCATCACGCATAATTCAGAAAAATATGAAATATTCTGTTTGTTTTCTTTATTAATTTAATTTGGCAGCAAGATAGTATCATGTTTTAATCATCTGTAATGTACCCCCCCCCTCCCCGCCCCGCCCACCGACTACTTGGTATGACCCAACCCGTTTTCTTTACCAAACCGAACTATTTCGCGCAGTCGCTGGGATGAATAGTTGAGAAAGTTCATGCTAAATGAATGTGGCAATGAAAAGGACACGGAAAGGCAGCCAGACAACTCTTTTTCATTGTTGGTCGAAAAAGAGTAAAAATCCTGACGAAAAGGAGGTAAATACCCCTATTGTTATACCATGAGCTGTGTTCGAAATCGTTCCCTATCACGGATATAGTGCACAATATAGGGTGCTCGCCATTTTGTAGTGGTGTTCGAATTCTCAGTGGTTCATTTCATGCACTATAAATGAATATTATTGTTCAGATGCGTTCCGCGGTCCATGCTATAGCATGGACCGCGGAACGCATCTGAACAAGGGGGGGCCATAATATCCAACACGTTCTCATCCCAACTCGTAATATACCGACAATTTGTCATCACGCCCCTAGACATCTGATACTGACGCAAAAGGTTCCCTCCCGCGACTGTGTGAAACGATCTGGGTTCTCATAAACCCGTTCGCGGTGGTAAGGGACGAGCAGAGTCTACAGCGTCCGCTCGCAGAGCAGAGTCTACAGCGTCCGCAGTCTACTGTGAAACAATTCACTCCAAAAAGGGTTATGGTTAGGGTTATAGTTAGGGTTATGGTTAGGTTAGGGTTAGCGTAATCTATCACCGTGACCGGGATTGGAGTGAACGGACGCTGTAGACTCTGCTCTGCAAGCGGACGCTGTAGACTCTGCTCTGCAAGCGGACGCTGTACTCTGCTCGTCTCTTACCACCGCGAACGGGTTTATGAGAACCCAGATCGTTTCACACCGACGCGGGACGATCCATCAGGACAAATTGGACCTCTTAACTAAGAAGTCAGTGTGTACACAGTTCATTTCTTTTACACAGAGACGCAAACAGGTGTTTGGTGCTTTTATCTGAATTGCCCAACAATATCTATAGTCTGCTAGTAGTACTATAGTTGCTGGCAGAATAGACGTCAGTATAGCATCCTGTTTCTTTTAGTCAATTCTTATTTTAGCCTAATATGTTGTAAAATACCTTCAAATGTGATTGACAGATAGGCCTTCTTTTGTATTTACATGCTTTTGTTTAGATTTTGTTAGTTTGAACTGGTGATGCCCACCAATATGTGAAATCAGTTTGCCATGTTCAGAATAGAGGTGCAAGCTGCACTCCAGTGTGCCACCCTGTATTGTGTGATGTGTTTGAGAGTTGAATTGTGCATAATACATTTGCTGCATGTAGGTGCCAATACAGTGATGCAATTGATTAATCTTTAAGTTGTTGTGTTTTTTTAGATAGTGAACACACACACAAAATCAATTAGGTGGAAGCTGCCACTGTTGGCTAGTGCTTAAACACTGAATTTAACTACTGTGTCATTATGGCATAAATAGTCAAAAAGTAGCCAAAATCAGTGAAAGTATCGCACTGTATTTCTAATACAAGAACGGCAAATTGGCATGTCACCTTTTACACAAGAAAATGATTCAATAAATAAATAAACAAATAAATAAATAAATATGCCGCGAGTTTAACCCCCCCAATGGCAGACCCAAAGTTACGCCCTTGCGTTGTAGCCTATATGCACGTTAAAGAGAGAGAGAAAAAGCAAACAATAAAAATACGTAAATTGCATTAATTCAAGGAGGCAATTAAAAGCAGCAAACTATTATCCAATGAGCATATCTCCACTATTCAACACTTTAAATAACAGCCCATACCGGTTGTGGATATTGACGCATACAGTGATCACTGTGATCACATCCTCTCCACAAGATTTCGTGTATTTTTGTGTGCCCTAACATATATGGAGGAAAACAGTAAACAATAATAAATATGGATTCAACAAATAAAAGGCGACAAAGAGCTAATACAATGTTTTTTACGCATAGGACTAAGCGTAATCCGCGTAATCACTCCTACATGTTATACTTTAACTGTGCTCCCGGTTGTGGATTGAGATAGGGTGTCAAGACGTCTTGCAGGGATAGCCGCTGTCACCCAGCAAGACACCCAATTGGTACACGGTGCCTCACGCCTCAGACCGCTCCCCAGTAAAATACGCGGATCATGGGTAGACCCTGCAGGCCACTTTGCAACAACATCAAGAATGTTAAAAGTTGCATCAAAAACAATCTGCGTGTTGATGGAATGTAATTTCTTTCTATTGACGAACACGTCCTCATCTTTTGATGGCGCAATTATTTGTATGTGCGTCCCGTCAACAGCACCGACCACACCGGGCATACCTGCATGCCATGAAGTTGGCTTTGATCCTGTGTAGTTGTTGATTGTCCAAAGGAAACCGGATAAACTGTTGGATGATATTAATGGTATTATTTCAGCCTTAACCAACTTTGAACTGAGCTCTGTCAGCTCTTCTAGCCTGTATGTAAATATATGGTCATTGTGGAATCGTGTGTGTGTGTGTGTGTGTGTGTGTGTGTGTATTTTTTATTCTATTTTTATTATTTTATTATTATTGTGTTGTGTTGGTGTTATGGACCTTTCATGAGATGTGTCCTTAATAAAGTTTGAATTTAATTGAATTGATATGTGGTCTACAGAGCGCGTTGATGGTTCGGTTTATGGCTGACTGATGGTTGCGATATTCCTAAATCGTCGGCATTGCAAAGTTGCATTTTCCCTGTTGCTAAATATCGTGTTGCCAAACATTTTATTTCCTAATCGAGTTATTCCTGTTAGTCGGGGATGTTATTGCATCCCGCACTAATTGCACAACAAGTTTTATACCCTCACGATTTAGCCTATATCTCTTGATCAATTCAGTCTTCCATTGTCTCCAAAACATTTCGTCTTGCAGTCATTTTCCGATTCTTTGTAAATAGGTCTTAGTGAGTTAGGAGTCCTCTCGAGGACTTTTAGGCTCTCCTAGACTTAGGTGTTACTTTTAGGCCTAAAATACTTTGTGAATTGCTCTTAGTGAAAAAAATTAGGAGTCCTAAATTTAAGACTGACACGCCCATTATTTTTAGGAGTTTCTCCTAAATTCGCCAGTTAGGAGCTACTTTTAGCGCTAAGATCCTTTGTGAATACGGCCCCTGATCTTTTGATCAGATTAGCTTTGGTGACATTACATCTAAACCCTACTTCTGATTTATTTTTCACCCTCAGGTCAACAGCAGAATTGGAGTCATTCCACAACCACATACTCATGTACGCTAGCAAGCGCCACAGCTTCTCACCACAAAGGCATAAAGCTTGGACATTGTTGGCTGGCCTGGATTATAATCACCATCTTGACAGACCCACCAAGAGAAGACAAGACCGCTCAATACAGTATGTATAGTTCTATCACACTCCTCAGCAAGAATTCAAATATTGAAAGATGCTGCTGAAAATAGTCTTAGTACCAAGGTAATCTGTTCATAGGATTGAAATGCATGAGTTGGGACTCATGATGGCTGTTTATCCATTCACTAAAAGCTTAGCTGTATAATGCATTGCTTTCCTACCTTTTATCTACAAGTTCTCTCTCTCTGCATCGAGAAACCTTTTCTCCTGTTGATATCCCTCATCTGTTTAGGACCTAAAACCATAACTTCAAGACTGGACCCCTCCTTTTCCTGTAAATGTGTAGCTTCATGTGCAGACTTGGGTTGCTAGGTGCTTGGCTAGTGCTTGGCATTATCATATACATGAGACAATGTCATGATAACTGTAATTATTGGAAATATTTGTTGATTTGCTTCCTTCATTTGCCTTGGTGCACACCACGTGTCATCAGTTTGTTACACACTCGTGGACTATTCGTTTTATAAACAAATGTTATCACTTGTTACATTCAGCTGAAAACCTTTCTCTGATGAGTCCCATCTCTCTGTTATCAGGTTTGGCAAGACCTACAATAAGAGGTTGAGGACGTGGCGGCTGTGCATAATTAAAGTGGACAAGGACTTCAGCTACATTCCAGAACTACAGAGCACCATCCTGCAGTGAAGGCTGACTGTTCTGCGGGGGTTGGCACAGTCCAGACCCTCAAGACCAGAAGATCCACGCAGGCTGGGAGTCCTATCTAGTATCCCTGCCCCAAGTGTTGAGGAACTCTTACAGAAGCAAGTCAGCAAAGGCTTAGGTTAGTTTCGTCAATGGTATTGAAGTTTGGAATAGTAGCTGTGTATTTGACATTCACCTTTTCTCTATGCCGATATCAGTTCAATTTCTACTTACTGTAAATTTCAGCAGATATGGGAAAGTGACAAGACATGTATTTCTTTGTAAGAAAATAGTCATGGTCTAATTATTGGAATTTTGGTGTTTTCTGTGTTTACAGCACGGTCCCCGCTAGATCAGAGCTAGCCTGGAGCCAGGGCCCCTGTCGGTAAGATAACTAACCTCGACAATCAATTCTGCACATGTATTTATATGCAGACTTTCTCCCCATATTATATGTCGGTACCTGATCATGTACTGAGTGTTCACTATGTACCTTTTATCTGTTGTAGGCCTATCTAAGGGAATTGTACAATGTTTACTTATACATTTGTAATTTTGTATTCTTTTTTTTTCATTTCTTGGTACAGCATGGTAACTTCCTGAAAACTGAACACACCACAGCACCCACACCTGACCGGTCTTCAAAACCTGATAGAAATTACTCCCCCAATCGCCTTTTTTGTATTTTGTGTAAGCTTATTGTTCTGATAGGCTTCTGTCATGGTGTAATTGCAATAAACATTTTTTGACATTCAGTTGTTATTTGTTTAGTAAAGACAAGACAAACAAATTATGTTCAGAAACAATAATTTACTTGCATGGTAAACACTCTTCTATCGTAAAGCATCTTACACGACTTGTGAACCTGTGTAAAAAGACAAACAGTAACATAGAAATATGTATAGAACAGAAACAAAAAGTTTTGAGGCATACTACCCACTACACCCTGCTAGGGAGGAAGCCTTTGTACTGATTAAAAGGGTCTGGGTATTTGTCCCGAACCCTCCATACACAACAGCTGGGAATGACCACTGTCGTTAAAAACAAAAAAGACGGACGATGGTAAAAAGAGAAGAGGCCGGTACAATGAAGGAGGTTTCACCTATGTGTCTGGATTTATTTAACAATTTAGTAGAATTACAAAGTACAACATCTGATCAAATGAGCACAGAGTGTGAGTGGCACTTAGCCGTTTGGTACCAAAAGTTCGAAAGAGAACTGAGACACCTGTGCATAGAGCCTGTCTCCGGAAAAGCACGCTGGGGGGGGACTGGGCCTTCTTCTTATAGCCAGGGGTCCACCCAGCCAGATTCAAGCCCCCCTCCCCCGGCTGGTTTCTGTCATGGGATGTTTGTTCCCCATTAGGTCTCCAGATAGTGGCCGTTGGAGTAGATCCTTGTTGCGAATGTTCCGTTATCTTAAGTGCTGTCATGTCGCGGTTCTTGGTTTCCCGGGGTGACTTAGAGTTCAGGGCCAGTCTGGTCTCGGTTCTTGGTTTCCCGGGGCGATTTATAGGTCAGTGACAGTTCTCAGTTCATTTTTTAGCTTTCGGGTGCACAGTCTGGGTCATGAGTGACAGTTAATTTGTCCGCGTTGTGTGTACAGTTTAGGTTGGCAACCTGACAACCTTTCAGGGGGTCAAGGGGTCAATCAGTAATGGTCATTTGTCCACTTAGCGACCTTTCAGAGGGTTAATCAATAACAGTCAGTTGTCCACTTTGGGAGTACAGTCTGGGTTGTCAAAACAACCACCTATCAGGGGGTGGAATGTGAGCGCAGTCTGAGTTGTCCAAACAACAACCTGTCAGGGGGTCAATTTTTCAACAACACCACCCTTCGTCCTTCTCCCAAGGCACCGTGTCGCCAAACTACATACTGTCTGTATGCTGCGTATCTGAATTGTTTATTGGCTTCCCTGGGTTCAGCAGCATCTTCCTCAGCCCGGACATCGTTCCATATGCGTCTGGCCAAGCGCAGGACACCTTCCTGCAAGATGAACAAGTCCATGTGTGGCAGCAAGGACGTACAGTTCTCTGGGGTCTGCCCACAGCACTTTCTCTCTGCGTCTGTGGGCATATCCTTGCAGTGGGTGCAAACACACCAAGTGGGTTGCTCTGGGGTTGGCAAAGTGGGGTTGTCATGAGGCGGTGTTCCTGAGATGAGGCGGTATAAATCAAACATGCTTGGTTCCCTATTCAGGTACTGCTCCAATAATCCATGACACTGTTCCAAATTCAACTGTCGAATTCTGGCCTGAAAAGAAATAGAAAAATGTTGCTGTTAGTTGAAAGCCATTGTTCATTATCATTTTTATACTAACATAACATTGGCAACTGTTTTAAATACCCGTTCAAGTGTGGTTCGCTGGATTTGGAGCTGTGCAACTCTATCAATGTCCTCTTGAGTGAGGTTTATCAAGCCTCTGCCACGTCCTCTGGTCTGTCCCCTGCCACGTCCTCTGGTCTGTCCCCTGCCACTTCCTCTGGTCTGTCCTCTGCCTTGTCCCCTACCACGTCCTCTGCCTCGTCCCCTGCCTCTACCACGTCCTCTTCCACGACTGTCTGTCTGTGGCTGGTGGACTGGTGACTCCGAACCTGCAGTATCTACCTGTAAGCTCTGAAGTGAAAACGAATAAATAAACATAATAAAGCAAAGGAACATATACATTTTCTAACAATAGTAATGATTTATGTGACTGTTTAATGTTTATACTATCTGGTGCAACTTACAGCTGAATGTAGTGCCATGTTGCTAAATGTTGACGACAGGCGAAAACTCCAACCTACGCTAGCCTGGCTCGCTCTCGCGCATCTGTGTCTGCGATCGTGCATGAATGCGCGTCCATGTTCTTGGAATGGGTGGAGTCAGAGTCAGCGTTGAAGGAAAGGGGGTAGGACCATTTGAGTTGTGTATTTTCAAAATCTGCTGGCGTTTCGCAAATCCCATACCCCACCTTTAACTTCTGCACCTGGAAAGACAAAGGCATTATACATCTACAACACTTGTTTACCGATGGCAAATTCTCCACATTTGCGGACTTGGTCCAGAAATTTGGCATCACCAACAAACACTTTTTACAATATCTACAGATTAAATCGACAATTAAATCAACCGTGAATACTTCAGCACCCAATTTAGAACTCACTACACCTATCTCACAGTTACTATCCAACATCTACAAGATATTAATACAGACAGACACCACTATGGGTCTACCATCTGTCAAATGGGAATCAGATCTCTCCATCTCTACCGATGCCAATTTCTGGACCCAAGTCTGCAAAAATACCTTTCTCATGACCAAAAAGACCAACCTACAATTAATACAATACAAGATTATCCACAGGACTCACCTCACGGGACACAAATTATTTTGCATGGGTTTCTCCTCAGACGTCTGTCCCCACTTCACTCGACACTGCCCGGACACCTATATCCATGCACTCTGGCGCTGCACCCCTATTAAACAATTTTGGGAGATGGTCACAGGACTACTTTCCACTTTCTTTGGCAGCTGCATCCACATGGCACCATTGGTCCAGGTGGTGGCATACACTAGCAAAGATCGGCGAAGATCCACGTCGCTACTCAGAGGCCGTACACACCCCTTTTGCCAGTTGTGTATGGTAAGCCGTTTTAACATTTTATCATTTTACTTGATATCAACTTTCATGAAATTTGACATCAAGATTTGGAATTTTGATATAAATTTTCATAAATTTGATAGCAGATGACATAGTAAAGCAGATTGTCGGCATGCTTTTGAAACTTGTTACGAAATTTGGGAAACTTGATATCAAGTTTCACAAAAGTTGATATCAATTTGGGGAAAATTGATATCAAGTTTTAAAATTTTGATATCAACACAGGTCTTGATATCAGTTTTCACAAGTTTGATATCAATTTTAGAAAACCTGATATCAAATTAAATGAAACTTGAAATCAAATTTGATATCAAGTAAACTGATGAAATGTTTAAACGGCTTGCCATAGTTGCGGCCCTATGTGTACGTGAAGACATGCAGTCCTCCCAGAGCTTTGCAACGCGTCACCCTTCTCTGCAGAGCTTCGCGTCAAGTCATTGCTGATTGGTCAAGCAGGGAACAGGCACCCAGCCAAACCCACACACTTTTTGTGCACATTGGTTGCGATACACTAACTGCTTTTCAACAGTTAATTAAACAATTTTGCAACATCTTTTTCACTTGGAAATATTGCTTTTGCAACACATTTTCAATGGAGCAGACTCCGTTTCAACATTTGTTCGTCGATTCATGTACATTTAGGGTTGGAAACGCAGTGCTGCCCCCTTGTGTGCACGTTACCTTGACGTGGAGGTATACATGCTGGCAGCTCTGCAGAGGTCTGAGTCTTAGGTCTGAGTCTTGTCTCCGGTCCAGACGTGGCTCTCCGCAAACATGCTGTACGCAGAACTGTGAATTCAGCTTAACTCTTTAGAGCAGGGGTGTCAAACTCAATCACTTAAGGGGCCATAATAAAAAATCTAAACAAATTTGCGGGCCGACATGGCCTAATATTTTTTATATATTTAAACTGGTCAACCTCACTCCATATGGTCATTGTTTAAAGGCCTAGAAAAAACAGCAAATATTGTTATTGGCATATTCAAAATAAAATGTTCATGGTCTGTAAATATCTTTAAATTCCCAACTTGTTTGTAGGCCCCTAATGAATGTCCATTGGACCTTCCTATTTGCTTGAGCCAGACACCTGTCATCTTCATCTTTTGCTGCAGGTCCATTAATGTTTGGGCTCAGGCACTGAGCTGCTGAAACTCTCAAGATGGAGTGAAGCTGACTGAGTTAGATGTGTCCTGTAAGATGTTTTGATGCTTCAGAATAGCTGCGCACATACGTATGTATTGCCAAACAAGCAGACCTTTGTCCTCAATTGTTTGGTTGGATGTAAAGTGTCTTAAGTTGCCCAATTGTTGCATTTGATTCTTGGTTTGGAGGGCTTTCACCTCATCTTACATGTCGGTGACCACACAGTTGCGTCCCTGCAGCTGTACATTCAATGTATTAGGCTGTTATGTCACATAAAAAAGCCAAGTCACAGCTATCTCTCATCTAGCAACTCTGCTGTGTCTCACACCTTGCTTTCCATGAACAGGCATATTTCCTGGCGCAGCTCAAAAACTCCCTTAAGCAATTTGCCCCGACTTAACCAATGCACCACTGTGTGGTGGGGCACATCCCCATATTCTGAATTCTCCTTGTCAAGAAATGACTGAAACTGTTCAAACCTCTGCCAGGAAAAATGTAACTGTCTTTGTTACAGTGCTCATTACATGTTCCATTTTCAGTCGGCCAACTTTGCCACAAAGTGTCTCCTGTATAATGCAGTGGCATCATCTCCCCTGGGCAATTCTCTTTCTGCATTTTCTCTCTCATCCTTACTACCTGTCTGTTCCTGTCACCACACATCTAGATAGATAGATACTTTATTGTCCTTTTCAGGAAATTTGTTTTTGCAGCCTGTACATGTCCTTCAGACATACATACACATACATATATACATAGACACAGGATACATATAGACACTACAACATAACAACACCACATCCAACCCTCCGTGTCCTGAGCATAGCACCCCCTACGGTGGTTACCGGGGTGCTTTGTTTACAGTTGATACAGCAGAAGGTACAAAACTCCTGCTGTAGTGCGTTTACAGGCCAGGGTACTCTATCTGCGGCCAGATGGTAACAGTACAAATGATGAGTTGAGGGGGTCTAGCTGGTCTTTGAGATCGGTGGCTCGGTCATCCACCTGACCAGTCACTTTATTTCTGCTAAGTCTAATATTTGCAAATTGTTGTTTTTTTTCTGGACATGCTATGTCACACACGTTAAGCATGCAATGCTTAAGAAGTCTCCTTCAGTAAATGGTTGGCCTGTTCCCTATTTCTGCTGCTACTATGACCTTATTTCGCCTCTGCTCTCCTTTCAATTCACCATATTTGTCCTGGTGTTTTGTCTCGCAATGTCTCCTGACATTGTAGGCTGCTTTTTCATTATGGCCACATCAGCACCACAAACAAGACAGATGGGTTTATCGTTATTGCATGTAAACCTGTCTTGGAATCCTCTGTTTTCACTGTCCACTTTTCTTTTGGGTATAACAAATGGGTATAGGGACCCTTATGACTACAATGTTCCTAATCACAAATTTGTGATTATGGTTATTCAAAATAGCATCACACAGACTTGGATTGCTTTTCATTTGTATGTTTATACAAATGAAATATATTTATAATTCTGTATACTGTATAGAAATGTGGTGTATGCGTCTTGGGTCAAGCAGTACATACTGTATGCTGATCTACGTAAGCAATATAGAAGACTCTGTCAAGAAACAAACGGTTTTCGTTTTGTATTTGTAATGTTTTGCAGATATTTAAAGGTACACTGTGTAGTGTTTTAAGTAATTTATTACCTCAAATCAACGTCTTCATTCATAAATAATTCCCCATTGGTGTCAAATTATCTCTGTCAACAATCTCACTTATCCTCCTGAGCGAAGAATCACTTATCTGAATTTACATTAGGACGAGCGAGCTCTACGGAGGCTTCCATGTCCTTCCGGTCTATAAAAAACAATGAACTGCTGAGAGGGACAAAAAGCACTACGTGGTACAGGTAAGGCTAAACGCGTTTTCACTTCACAGAGCCAGCGTGCCGTAGTTCCAACAGGTTGCAACGAACATTTGAAAACGCGAGGCGCTAGAGAGCATAAATTTGTTTGAATGCAAAATAAAATTTAACCACTAGATGGGAGAAAAAATTACACAGTGCGTCTTTAACATGGTGCCAGTCCAGAGAACAAGCGGGTATCCATATGAAGTCAATGATCCTGACACTGGTTTGCGAGTGAGAATCAAAAAACATGTCCTGTGGCACTCAGAGCATGAAGACAACGACGCCTACTCAGTATTCCAGGTAGGGCCTACTTATCATTTTTCATTAACCACTTTAATTTCCAATATGAGTGGAACTTAAAGAGCCAACTATTAAAACTAAAAAACATGTATTTGTATCTAGGGAGTGGGGCTGAAGATGTTCACAAATTTCAAATCACCTTCCTGTCTCATGGACCATGAATACGATTTTGAATACGATGTCTTTGTGTTTTGAACATGAGTTGATTATGAGAGTGAGAATTGTTTCCAGAACTCTCTTCTCATGTGAAGCATGTTGATGAGCACAGTATACGTATAAATAACATACACTTTCCTCTTTGTTTTTACTTTAATTAGTTTCTTTTAGCCGCGACTACGACATTTATCACGACTCTCCTATCATCATAGAGACTGACTGTCATAGAGACTGTCCGCACTAAGGTGAGCTCTTAATACAATTATCTTTTCCATTCAGAGATTTAGATAAAAATAATTGTGTTTGTACACATCTATCTATCTATCTATCTATCTATCTATCTAACTAACTAACTAACTAACTACTATCTATCATGAGGTATTTCCAAGTAAAACAGGTAATGAGAATACAGAACAAACCATTGGCGGAATGTGATGTGATCCTTGAGGATTTAGTTGTGATAAAACACGCTGACCACCAGCTGTGAGTCCGCTCCTTGTAGGGGTTACATTAGGGCGAGCCAAAACCTGATATATCATTGATTGAAATTTTAAGCCTCTCCACAAGTGGTCGCCACTACCCAAGTAATCAGACAAAGTTACATTTATTAGATTTTCATGATGTCTTTGATGTATTTTTGTTGTTGTATAAATGTACTACCATACATTGTGATGACTGGGGAATAATAAGACTGTGGAAAATTACTGTGGCGGGGTACGTCCGGCCACACGCCACCGAAGTGGCTTTCTTCCTGGGGCCCTCCGACACAGGACACGGGTAGATGTTGTTCAAGGTGTTTATTGGAGTTTAAGGCAAGGTGGTATTCGCCGAGCTGATGTTACTCCTCGTCATGACAGTGCTCCCTCCTGGAGTGTGTGTGCTGATGGCTGGTTTATCCTGGGTGCCATGATTGCTCATGCACCACAGGTGTGCAGCCCCACCCAGCCAGAGTCCAATCAGTGTGACTCAGGCCAGGTGAGGCTGTAAACCAGCCACCAACAACACACACTCCACATAAACCCTCCACATATCCCCAACACCAGATTGAGGCCGGGGAGAATCCCCGGCCTCGCCTACTCCCCCCCCCCCCCCCTCCCCCATCCAAGCAAACAAAAAAAAAAACAACACATACCGGACTCTGAACAGGGTTACCATACCTACAAAAAACCTGGACTCTTTTCAGGGTTGCCATACCTAAACAAAAAATAAACACAGCCCCCCAAACCCCACTACCTCCACACCTCCCCAGGGTCACACGCCCACCCCACCCTCCCCCTCCGTCCCGGAGACCGGAGGCCTGGGGCTGCTGCTCCAGCTGGCGGAGGTGTCTCTGGGGTAGCTGGTTGCAGGGGCTGGCTGGATGGGTTCGGAGGGAGGCCCGACAGCTGGGCCGCGGAGGTAGCTTCTCGGAGGGCCTGGAACAGTTCGTAGTCACCCCCCCTCCACCAGGGCGACGAGGCATGATCCCCCTCCCATCTCCTCCTGGAGCATGGGGCCTTGGGCTCCTGGTCCCCTGGCAGAGGGGCGGCTGGCCTGGGCTGCTCCAGGCTGGATCCGGGGGAGGCTAGCTGCAGACGGTTGCCGGTGGCGGTCGCTGCGCTGCCTCCCCGCTCCTCCGCTGGCCGTCGCTGCCGTTCAGAGGGAGCTGGTGCTGGGGTGGCTGTCCTCGCCGCGGCTGGTGGCTCCAGTGCAGCTTGGACAGCCCTTCCGTGTCCCGTCCTGGTCGGAGGAGCCCCACGTTGGGCGCCAGTGTGGCGGGGTACGTCCGGCCACACGCCACCGAAGTGGCTTTCTTCCTGGGGCCCTCCGACACAGGACACGGGTAGATGTTGTTCAAGGTGTTTATTGGAGTTTAAGGCAAGGTGGTATTCGCCGAGCTGATGTTACTCCTTGTCATGACAGTGCTCCCTCCTGGAGTGTGTGTGCTGATGGCTGGTTTATCCTGGGTGCCATGATTGCTCATGCACCACAGGTGTGCAGCCCCACCCAGCCAGAGTCCAATCAGTGTGACTCAGGCCAGGTGAGGCTGTAAACCAGCCACCAACAACACACACTCCACATAAACCCTCCACAATTACATTTATTTTTTAACATTAGAATTAATTAATTAAATACGTATATTCATTAGCTTTTCATGGGACTCCATGTTGTGCTCCCTCTCTGTCTGTCTGTCTGTCTGTCTGTCTGTCTGTCTCTCCCTCTCTCTATAAACCCAGAATCTCGGGTACGAAGGAAGTGCCTGTCACCGTCCCGGACACCATCACCACCTGGGAGACTGAGGCCTTCTGCCTGTCACAGCAGGGTTTTGGCCTGGCTCCCCCCAAAGAGCTGGTAGTCTTCCAGCCCTTCTTCCTGGAGCTCAGCCTCCCCTACTCCATCATCCGAGGGGAGAACTTGGAGCTCAAGGCTACCGTCTTTAACTACCAAAGCAGCTGTTTACTTTAACAGAACTCACATGTATTTACTTATACTGTAATGTACAGATGTGGGAGGATACTAGTATATGAATTGTTTTTATCTATTAATACTATTATTTAGTTCTGTAATGTACTCATAAAAGCTATTCATACTCATGATTACATTTGAAAATATGATAATCATATTGGCTAAGATCATAATGATGAGGATTTAATTTTCTTCTTACTGTCAGCTCTATCAAACTAAAACCAATAATCCAGATTTGATGCAAGTCTTATTTTGCTTCAGCCATGCTTTCCATAACAGAGGGACATGTGTCTGTTCTCATCGGCCTTCTCTTCAGACTACACCCTCACACCCCTTGCCGAGGACCAGCAAGCCTCCTGCCTGTGTGCCCAGGGCCGCAGGACTCACAGCTGGAAACTGACCCCCACAGCCCTCACTGAGGGTTAAAAACACAGTAGTCTCAATATTACATAGACATAGTTAATTGAACCATGTGTGTTTGTTTGCTATATCCGTGCTGTATCTTTGTATCTGTAGGGCCTGTGAACGTGACCATGATTGCAGAGGCAGTGAGTTCCCACACCTCATGTGACAACGAGATCGTAAACGTTCCCGAGAGGCTGCACCGATGTGGTCATGCGTTCTCTCATCGTGAAGGTGATGTTTACACTGTTAGTGAAATAGTTATTTCTGAAATGGTGGAAGATTTGTGTGTATGTATCTCATCTTATATTTTTCTCATCCTCTTCTTTTTAGGCAGAGGGAACAGAGCAGACCAAAACCTACAACGTCTTGCTCTGTCCAAAAGGTCAGTGTGAACTTCTAATATCATTTAATTATCATAAAACTTCTACACATTTTTATTTTGTCTACTAATTTAATCAGTTTATTTCTTTAGTTTTTATATATGTATCAATTGAATGTGGTTATATTACATATATGAATGTTTAGATTTGACACTTTTCAGCTCTGCATAGCCTGTACATTTGTGGGTTAACTTACATTACATTACTACATTGCATTACTCTATAAAGATATCTTTGTTACATTTCTTCCGTCTGGTGTCTCCAGTCCATTCCTGTATATGCGTAATCATATTATGAATGTGAATCTATTGTTCATACCTAGGAGAGAGTCTTCAGGAGCAGGTGGAGCTCAGCCTACAGCCAGAGAACAGAAAACAAGCAGAACAATTAAACACATTAAATGGTTCAGCAGTAGTCAGGGGAGAGGACGCCTAGTGGTCAGAGTGTTTGGCTCCTAGCCAAAAGGTTCTGAGTTCGAACCCCAATGTCTGCAGTCAACCTGTAGACTGCCGCCCCTGCTTGTTAATAACATGTATCTGAAAAAACCTGAGTCTCTCTGGATAAAAGCATTTGCTAAATAGATGAATTTTGTGCAGGTGACATCTTGGGCCGAGCCCTCAAGAACCTGGACGGTCTGCTGCGCATGCCGTATGGATGTGGAGAGCAGAACATGGCTCTACTTGCCCCCAATATTTACATCCTGGAGTACCTCACCAACACACAGCAAATCACTCCCGAGATCAAGGCCAGGGCCACCAACTTCTTGACCAGTGTCTACGTCTCCTACGTAAACCTGCTCAAATTATGTGTGCAACCAACTAAATTAAAAATGTGATGTGTGGCAGAGTACACAAAGTTTACATTTCAATATGTTTGTAATTTTCCCTTTTTGGTCCTTCCCTGAAAAGGAAATAGGCCTTAAAAGAGTCAGACTGATACGTGCCGGGTCCAGGCTGCAATACTGATACCAATAATGTTCTCCCCCAGGAAAAGTCAGGGCCCTATGGAGTTCAGATAGCCTTCTCAATCCCTGTGATGACAGGTAACAGAAGAATGGTTGAACTGGTGAGAAATAAAAAGGGTAAATCTGCCAATTTATTATGTATAGCATGTCAACCTCGAAATATACCAGTGTCTCCTGCTATCTCCACAAGATTAGCTCTACTCAATATCAAATCACTAGTCAACAAATCACTGTTAGTTAATGACGTCATTATGACCTAAGATCTAGATTTTTTACTTCTTAGTGAAACATGGCTGACTGAAGGTAGCTGTTGTGCTATTCTCAATGAGGCAGCACCAACAAATTTCAGTTTTATGAACAAGTGTCGAACTGGTAAGAAAGGCGGGGGAGTTGCTGCCATCTTTAAATCTGTATTTCAGTGCAAGGAAATTACGTTAGGTGATTATAGCTCTTTTGAATATCTCTGTTTTTTACTAATAGGTGATCCAAAAGTTCTTTTTTAAATCATTTATAGACCTCCAAGATACTCAGGAAAATTCATTGATGAGTTTGCTGAACTGCTGTCAGTTATCTGCACTGATTACAACTTTTTTATCATAACAGGGGATTTTAACATTCACATAGACAATAACATGGACAGTAATGCCAAAGAACTCTCTGCTCTACTTGACACTTTTGGCCTCTTGCAACATGTGAAAGGGCCCACACACATTCGAGGCCACACTCTGGATCTGGTTATCTCTAAAGGTGTTAACATTTCTTCTGTTGCTGTTAAGGACTTGGCTCTTTCTGATCATTTCTGTGTGTTCTTTGACTTACAGATCATTCCAAATGTCCAGTTAACCTCTGTGTCTGTTAAGAGAAGGTACATAAATGAGAATACCAGTGAAAAGTTTATGGAGGCTATAGCTATGTCACCAACTGTGAGTGCAGAGTCAGTTGATGAACTCCTAGATAAATTTAACTGGAAAATCTCAAATGTCATGGATGCTGTTGCACCTATTAAAACTAAGACGACCTTGATCAGAAAGAAAACACCATGGAGGAACACTATGATGGTAAAGGCTTTAAAAACAGAATGCAGGAAAGCAGAGTGTAAGTGGAGAAAAACTAAACTTCAAAATCACCATGACCTCTACAAAATAAGTCTTTGTAATTTTAACTATGAGTTACTCAAGGCTAGACAGCGACACTTTTCTGAAATTATTAATAAGAACATCAACAACACTCGCACTCTATTTGCTATGGTTGATAAGCTGACAAACCCTCCTAAACAGATAGCTCCAGAACTCCTTTCCACAGCAAAATGCAATGAATTTGCTTGCCTTTTTAGTGAAAAAATCCAGTCCATAAGGTTAAACATTAACACAAATCAACAAAACAATAAAATAGACCTCCCAGGAATAACTCAACTGCGATGTCATAATTTAATACAGTTGACCAAAAAACCATAGAGGAAACAGTTCAGCATCTAAAACCATCAACATGCTGTCTTGACACAATGCCATCAGACTTTTTAAAAACTATTGTGAACTCTGTCCAAATAGATTTGCGACAAATACTAAATAGCTCACTTCAATCGGGCACGTTTCCTAAATCCCTAAAAGTAGCTGCCATTAAGCCACTCTTAAAAAAGAGAATGCTGGATGCTTCCATGTTAACCAACTAGACCTATCTCAAATCTTCCTTTTATAGCCAAGATCGTTGAGAAAGTGGTTTTTAATCAACTCAGCAATTTCTTGAATTCCAGTGGCCTTTTTGCCAAATTTCAATCAGGCTTCCGACCTCACCACAGTACAGAAACAGCTCTTATTAGAGTGTTAAATGATATTAGGTTAAACACTGACTCAGGCAAGGTGTCAGTTCTGGTCCTGTTGGATCTCAGTGCTGCATTTGACACTGTGGATCACAGTATATTGTTGAACAGGTTGGAAACTTGGGCAGGACTCAGCGGAACAGTCCTAGAATGGTTCAGGTCCTACTTGGAAGAGCGGAGTTATTTTGTGACCATTGGAAGTTATGAATCCAATCGAATGGCTATGACATGTGGAGTTCCTCAGGGGTCAGTTCTTGGACCCCTTCTGTTCAGTCTATATATGCTGCCTTTGGGTCAAGTTCTGCAGAACTCTATTGTAGACTATCACAGTTATGCAGATGACACGCAGATATACATAGCACTGTCCTCAGATGACTACAGTCCAATACAGTCATTGTGTCACTGTTTAGAGCAAGTAACAAATTGGATGAACCAAAATTTCCTTCAATTAAATCAGGACAAAACTGAGGTAATTGTTTTTGGCAATAAAGAGAAGAGGATTGCCGTCAGTAAACGTCTCGAGTCACTCTCTTTAAAAACTAGGGACCAAGTCAGAAACCTTGGCGTGCTGACTCAGATTTGACCTTCAGCAGTCATATCAAATCCATCACCAAAACAGCCTTTTATCAGCTTAAAGGGGAAATGAACCCAAAAACAACACTATGCTCCAACACTATATTTCATCACATGAATAAAGTTGATTGTGCTGCCATCAAATGTACTAACTCCATATAAAAAAGAAAATAATTTAACGGCTACGTAACGGTGATTTGACGCGTCATCAAATCACCGGAAGAAAAATGCAGGACTACAAGTTATGAACGTTCTGAATGTGAATCTTCAGAGCAGCCCTCTCGGACACACACACATGCTGTTACCGCTGTTTTATTATCATCCGCACTCCCACACCGTCACCGGGGCTTCATAGTAATGTGTCCGAATAGAGCAGCCCTGTCGGACACACACACATGCTGTTACCGCTGTTTTATTAGCATCCACACTTCCAGACCATCACCGGGGCTTCACGGTAATGTGTCCGAATAGAGCAGCACTCTCGGACACACACACATGCTGTTACCGCTTGTTTTATTATCATCCACAGTTCCAGACTGAAGATTATTCTATGGCTCTGGTCTAGTGGGTGGAGCTAATGACTCAGATCCGCGCAGTGCATTCTGGTTAAGTGAGTCCATCAAAATAGTTCCGAAAATTATGCTTCAACACACTATCTAATCTAATGAATCGAAATCATGCAAATTTCGTTTTTTTTCTGAAGTAAAATGTATAATAGAAATAAATTACCCGTGATAACAGGCTAGAATGTCTAAAGTTCATTTCCCCTTTAAGAACATATCCAGAGTGAAGGGTTTTATGTCTCAAACAGACCAGGAGAAGTTGATTCATGCTTTCATCTCCAGTAGACTCGACTACTGTAACGGTCTTCTGACTGGACTCCCACAAAAAAGCATTAAACAGCTGCAGCTCATTCAGAATGCTACAGCTCGAGTTTTAACCAGAACAAAGAGATCAGAGCACATTACTCCAGTTCTAAAGTCTTTACACTGGCTCTCAGTCAGCTATAGAATAGATTTTAATGTTCTCCTACAGGTCTACAAATCACTGAATGGTTTAGGTCCAGAATACATGAGTGACATCTTAGTAGAATACAAACCCAGTAGGGCTCTGAGATCTACTGACTCAGGTCAGATAGTGGAGCCCAGAGTTCAAACTAAACATGGTGAAGCAGCTTTTAGCTGTTATGCTGCACAAAACTGGAACTGAAATCAGCCCCAACTGTGAACATTTTTAAATCCAGGTTAAAAACACTTATCTTCTCCTGTGCTTATGATTGAGCTTGTTCAAACCACTTTGTAATCTTTCATTTGCACTGTCCTTTTAAATCATTATTTTATGCTGCTCTATTATAGTATTTTATTTATTTCTCTTTCTATTCTTCTGTAGTTGTTTTTATTTTTTTATTTCTATTTCAATTCTTACTGTTAAATGTTTGTTTTATGTAAAGCGCATTGAGTTGCCATTGTGTATGAAATGCGCTATATAAATAAAGCTGCCTTGCCTTGCCTTAATGATATGAATACAATTGTGCATAGTTATTGTATAGCTCTAGTTGTTAGTGTATAGTTTCTGTAATAAAACGATGTATGTTATCCACAACTGTATAATAAACCTTTAATTTCACAAAGGCTACCAGAGGCAGCTGAACTACCAGCACTCAGGTGGAGCTTACAGCACATTTGGAACTGGATCTGGGAATACCTGGTAAGACTTGGTAGACTTGAATTATTTAAATCTTGACTTCAATGAATTATTGACTATTCAATGAATAGTAATGAATTGTTAAGAAAAATAATGTATTACCCTGGTGAGCAACTGACTACCTGACTACTTACTATTCATCAGGCTCACAGCGTTTGTGCTGAGGTCTTTCGTCAAAGCAAAGTCTTTCATCTACATCGACCCCACCGTCATAGCGAACGCAAAGTCTTGGCTGGAGAGCAAACAACAAGACGACGGCTGCTTCGAAAAGTTGGGCAGTCTGTTCAACAACAGAATGAAGGTACAGACATGGAAGCTTCTCTCTTACTATGCTTTACTGTGGAGAGGCTAGAAAGGCTTCTTTATGTTTGGGACAGATTTTAGTTTTGTTGAAACTGATTAGGAGATTTGAAGTTAGAAAGTGGACGCCCATTTTAGTGTGCATTTTTAGACATACGCTTTAACAACAGGTTTTAAATGGATCACACAGACTTTCATTGCTTTGCTTCACAGGGAAGCGTCTCAGACAAAGTCACTCTCTGCGTACGTGACGGCCGCTTTGTTGGAGACCAATATGTCTGCTTCTGTGAGTATTGACTCTTGAGTATTGAACAACTTTACATTTAATAATTAATTAATTAACATTTGAATTTCACTAACTTGAAAGCATTAACGTTTGAATGTCATTTAATGAGCTATTTAATACAAGGACTGCGGATAGTAGCCTACATATACAGTATACAGATACTGTAGTGTATACGATATCAGCACTGGTGAACAATTAAAGGTTCAGAAAATTCAAGGTTTGAGTAAATCACATTGTTTTGACTTTACCGGTTACAGGAACCACAGAAAAGCCTTGGTGATAAGAGCAACACGTACACCACGGTACACCCTGGCTGGAGACATGGAGACACGGACTCTGCTGCTGGAGCACCTGGACAAGGTGGCCACACAGGAAGGTCAGAGGATTTTCAAAGGCTCCATTGCTTCCCCTATACAATGTCAGCAACCCCTTATGAAGACACAGAATAGATGAGCTGGGCTAGTTGTCGCTGGTTGTCTTGGTCAGCACATGTTAGACAAGGTGGACAACCGTGAGTGAGGGAGGCAGAAGAGGATGGAAATCGAGGCCTGGGGTGGGTAAACAGGGAATAAATTGTTGAAAACAATCCATCCATTTTCTTGCTGCTGATCCGGTTCGCGAAGGCAGCAGGCATAACAGGGCGGACCATCGTTTCCTGGGGATTTCCGTTTAAAACCCATGTACCAAATGTTCAAAGCATCATGTTATCTGTGTACTTTCTGTAAAGGCCTGTTGTGTGGTTTTTGATCAGACCTTTTGCATACTTTGATACCATAAACAAAACAAAGATGAGGCAAGTCAACCTTTATTGGCCCCAAGTTGATCCTGGGTATGTGTTTTCCTCAGGTGGTAACCTCTACTGGTCTCAGAGCTCTGAGAAGTCCATGTCCCTGTCCGTGGAGATCAGCTCCTACGTGCTGCTGGCAACTCTCAGTGCCACGCCCACCACTGCTGACCTGGGCTACGCCTCACGCATCGTCAGGTGGCTCACTAGCCAGCAGAACTCCTACGGAGGCTTCTCCTCCACACAGGTACCGGGCCTATAGAGGGAAGCCCTGCTCTCGAGCCCTGCTCTATAGGGGGAACTATGTCCCTGGTCTATAGGGGGAACACAGCACCTGCTCTATAGGGGGAACACAGCTCTATAGGGGGAACACAGCAACTGCTCTATAGGGGGAACACAGCACCTGCTCTATAGGGGGAACACAGCACCTGCTCTATAGGGGGAACACAGCTCTGTAGGGGGAACACAACACCTGCTCTATAGGGGGAACACAGCACCTGCTCTATAGGGGGAACACAGCACCTGCTCTATAGGGGGAACACAGCACCTGCTCTATAGGGGGAACACAGCTCTATAGGGGGAACACAGCACCTGCGCTATAGGGGGAACACAGCACATGCTTTATAGGGGGAACACAGCTCTATAGGGGGAACACAGCACCTACTCTATAAGGGGAACACATCTCTATAGGGGGAACACAGCACATGCTCTATAAGGGGGAACACAGCTCTATAGAGGAACACAGCTCTATAGGGGGAACACAGCACCTGCTCTATAGGGGGAACACAGCTCTATAGGGGGAACACAGCACCTGCTCTATAGGGGGAACACAGCTCTATAGAGGAACACAGCTCTATAGGGGGAACACAGCACCTGCTCTATAGGGGGAACACAGCTCTATAGGGGGAACACAGCACCTGCTCTATAGGGGGAACACAGCTCTATAGAGGAACACAGCTCTATAGGGGGAACACAGCACCTGCTCTATAGGGGGAACACAGCACCTGCTCTATAAGGGGAACACATCTCTATAGGGGGAACACAGCACCTGCTCTATAGGGGGAACACAGCTCTGTAGGGGGAACACAGCTCTATAGGGGGAACACAGCACCTGCTCTATAGGGGGAACACAGCACCTGCTCTATAGGGGGAACACAGCTCTATAGAGGAACACAGCTCTATAGGGGGAACACAGCACCTGCTCTATAGGGGGAACACAGCTCTATAGAGGAGCACAGCTCTATAGGGGGAACACAGCTCTATAGGGGGAACACAGCACCTGCTCTATAAGGGGAATTCAGGTCCTGCTGAAAGAAGACCCTGTGTGCCACAGCTTCTCTCTTCCAATACAACTACAAATGCTCCACTCAAATCACTCAGCAGTCATACCAGCGTGGTCAGGCTTGTATATACATGTATATTGGATAAAGATATAAAAGTACAACAAGTAAAGATCTGTGCCAAACAGTCAATTGACCGGTTGACTCATAGCTTCCCCTTAAGCTACCACAAACCAAAGCTATATTGTTGTTTTTTGCAGGACCCGGTGGTAGCGCTGCAGGCCCTGGCTCTTTACTCCACGCTGGTGTTCAGCCCAGAAGGCACTGTGGACGTCCAGTTCCCCAGCGGCCAGATGACCTTTGAAGTGAACCAGGACAACAAACTGCTTTACCAGGAAAGGGCGCTGAAGGACGTGACGGGGAAACGCAGCGTGGAGGTGAAAGGCACAGCATGTGCCTCCATGCAGGTTAGCATTTAGCAGATCAGCTTTTGCTTGGGCTTTGTCCCAGTCCAAATGAGCATATACTTAAGGAGCACACCCCCACCTCCCCCGTCCCCCTGAGCTCCTGGGGCGACCCGTCTAGCAGGCAACATTACATATTCATGCATCAAGAACACATAAACACTTTAAATATCTTCTGTTGCGTTGTGCTTTTCCAGTTGTCTCTTCACTACAACATCCCAACAACAAAGCGATGAATCCAGCTTCCAGATCAAGGTCACACCTGAGGCTGAATGCAACACCAACCAGCTGAGGCCTAAACTCACCCTGAGGCTACAGTCCACGTAAGTTGGCCAGGGTTAGATTTAGGCTGATCTTCTCATCATAATTCATTTAGACTACAATACTGGTTTCACGATAAGTTGATATCTTTATTTTGTGATCATATAATACTCTGACAGACAATAAACCATAATAATATTTGCACTGAATACAACCACACTGTCAAGGAACAGACGAGGGGACCCAAATGCTGGACACAGGGAGACGGAGACGGAATAAAAGAAAAGGGTTTTATTCCGTAGACAGGCGAGTAGTCAGACAGGCGGGGATCAGGGACCAGCGGGGTAGTCAGACAGGCGGGGATCAGGAACCAGCGGGGTAGTCAGACAGGCGGGGATCAGGAACCAGCGGGGTAGTCAGACAGGCGGGGATCAGGAACCAGCGGGGTAGTCAGACAGGCGGGGATCAGGAACCAGCGGGGTAGTCAGACAGGCAGGGATCAGGAACCAGCGGGGTAGTCAGACAGGCAGGGATCAGGAACCAGCGGGGTAGTCAGACAGGCAGGGGTCGGCAACAGGGGACTGGAGCAGGCGGGTAGTCAGGCAGGCAGAGGTCGGCAACAGGGGGCTGGAACAGGCGGGTCGTCAGGCAGGCAGGGGTCGGCAACAGGGTACTGGAACAGGCGGGTAGTCAGGCTGGGAAGTACTAGTAGGTTAGGGAAACAACGAACTGGCGCCGGCCGCTTGACAATCCCCTGCTTAAATAGGGAACAAGGTGATTAGCAATTGGGAACAGGTGTGTGTGGGAAATTAACAGTTAGTAGCGACAAGCGTCCACTAGATGGAGGTGTTGGACCGTGTAGCAGGACGCGACGTGACACACACACTACTTTGCTTCCCGGACAGATATGTGGGAAAGGAGGATTCTACCAACATGGTGATGGTGGATATTAAATTGCTGTCTGGATTTGTTCCTGATTCAGAGTCTTTGAGAGAGGTAGGTAACCAAACCTTGATGTTGTCACTATGTGCTGGGGATTTTCAGGGTGTTTCTTAGTTTTAATAAATCTAAATCTAAATCTAAATAAATCTAAATTTAATGTCATCTCCTCTCCTCACAGCTCAAGTCTGCACTGCTGGTGGATTGCGTTGAACATAACGATGATCACGTCATCATTTACTTGAAGCCGGTGAGCACACCCACATGCACTAGAAACACATACCATTATGAAATTTAAGAGTGGTGAGGTAGAACATCCACATATCATTTTTAATGACATGTTTTCATTTTTTATACACACTTAAATTAATTATATTATATTGCGATCTTGATCACAATTGTTTATGACTCCTCCGATGTGCCAGCATGGTGTGTCCACACGCGTTACTGACCACACTGTGCTTTCTGTCCACAGTTCCCCAGTCATGTGCCCATCAACCACAGCTTAGACATCCTGCAGGACATTGAAGTGGAGAACCTGAAGCCAGCCTTGGTCAAGATCTATGATTACTACCAGCGGCTAATGTTAAGAGGGATACACAATCTTTAAATAAACGTGTTCAAGAGCACATTTTAAAATAAACAATCACTAAATCATTCCATGTGAATCTAGCTGGATGGATAACATTTGTTCAAGTATGAATAGATTTTTCCATAATTTGCATATAAAGACAATGAGATGGTTACAGTCTTTTTCTTATTTAAATAGATAGTGTATGTATGGTGCATCTGCGGTCGAACATTTTATAATATAAATCTAGTTAGGTTATGTTTTTTTTTAAAATAATTTTAGTTAGGGTCATATTCAGTCACAAATTCTGTAGGCCTATTGAACGTATCCATTTATTAATTTATAGTATTTAAAACACAAGTATTACATTTTAATAACGACAATATGCTGTAGGCTATGTTATGGTGAGAACAGAAACCCTCTTCTTTAAAAGCATGTGACGTCACTTCCGGGATGGGGTCGAGCAGCACTATCACAGCTGGGCTGTTATCAACAAGAACAACTCAAAGTGGAAATCAAAAGGTATGTTGAGGGAATTGCCTTACAAACCGCCTCGCAAACAACACATCTTCATCATCCCTGGTCGGGTATGTATTTGTCGCCAAGTCTTCGGCGGTGATAACGTATGGGTGATGCTGTTATGTTTTAAATGCGTGCTGTATGCGAGCTGCTGCGGGGTCACGTCGAGATGCTGGGATGCTGAGTGTAGGAGAGATGCTGGGTTGGTGTCCACATCCACGGTTAGCCTGCGAGTCGGCGACATAACAACACAGCCGCTCCGTTTCTTCCTTCTGATCGCCGATATCTAATGACTTGAAGACGTGTGTCGTTATCTAAATGTTATGTCCGTAGACTTGCAGGCTACCTCATTAGATGACAATGAGATGTCATATCAGGGAGGACGTTACATTAAAGCTGTAGCTACACTTGGTCCACATAATCCAATGGTTTACTGCTGCGATCTGTGGCAGTCTTTTGACATTTAGGGACCACAATGCTATTTTAATAAATAGCAATGTTGTGGTTCACATTTTATGGTTCAATAGATTGTTCCAATAAATGTAGGATTTATCAGTAGCCTGTTTGCTAAGTTGTGAGTACCAGTCGGGAAAAAATTAAATGGTATGTGTTAAAATGTCCATGACATCTCAAATGATGAGATCCTAACTTGCTGCCTACTAAGAACAATATGTTGTAACAGTCATAATCATTGCAATGACAGAATCTGACTGCAGAAATACAACAAATAATATAACAATAAAATACGAAATATTCCCTGGAGTCATTCTCGAATCAATCTTTTAGAAGTTGTGTAAAAAAAAACAGTTGACCTTTGAACCTGTTCACGTTACAGTATCCACTGGAAGCCACTTCGCTTTTCCTCATCCTATAGCCTGTCTGGAGACTAATAGCGTGACCGCCTACCACCGGGGGAAGCATCTTTCTTCAGGAGACCTCTTGTCTTCACCAGACAGCCACACTGGAGTAAGAATGAATTAAACTATAGTCGTATATATACAGTTGTATTATTGTTGTTGTTGTTGTAAGTGCGTGAGCGTGTCTGTTTCATAATAGGATTATCTTTACCCCCCAAACCTCTTCTTTTAGGTCTTCCTTCTCATTAGAATTCCAATAGAATGAATGAATCGATGAATGAATGTATATATAGATCTAAGTGAATGAATAAATGTATATATAGATCTAAGTGAATGAATGAATCGATGAATGAATGTGTATATATAGATCTAAGTGAATGAATGAATCGATGAATGAATGTATATATAGATCTAAGTGAATGAATGAATGAATGTATATATAGATCTAAGTGAATGAATGTCCATCCCACAGGCCCTCTGTGCAGAAGCGCAAGCGGACTGTGAGCAGTGACAGTGGGCAGGTGGAGGTGAAAGCCTCTGCAGGTGAGATACTGAATGAGCTGTAGACCTACATTTAGGAACTAGCAGACTGAGGATCAGTGTCTGCTACTTCCTGATCGTTGGCTGTTTGGATCTGATACTAGATTGCACTTTAGAAGTCTGCTAAATATTATTTACAGAGCAATGCCAATGTAGGATTTCAAATCAATCAAATGTGAATCAAATGTGTTCAAATTCAAATATCTGTCATGAGATTCATCCAAAAAGGTAATTGAAATGGATGAGGCCTTTTTTTATTTATGTTTGTAATAGTTGGTGGAATATTACATTGGATTCATACTTTCACTGTACCTCAGATTGTATATGGTAATATGAACCCTTGTATTACCTTTATTACCTATTTTAGTTAAACAACTAAATAATTGATGCTGCCTCAGAACAGAGGTTACAGTTCTGACTGGGCTAGTCCAGAAATATTCACACTTACTGAAGCACAGTTCTATGAGGTTGGCCAAGATCGGAAATTGTGCTGCAGAAATGAACAACATTCTTAACAATTATGTCCTATTGTAACTCTACAATAGGACACAACTGTACTGGCAGAAGTTATGTTGAACTTTGTTATCGTGGCCTATCTGCTCTGCTTTGGACATGTCCACATATGTTCTTGTTGATAATTATTGAGCAACTCCATTAAATGATCCTCCTGAACAAGCACACCATGAAACACAGCTATATCTTCCTTCATATCCAGTATTTGTATGTACATGTTACATAAACACAATAGTACCAACAAGCACTTTTTATTTTATTAACCAATTATAATGAAAGCAATTTTTTTCTTTTTTGTCAGAATATCATGTAATTATTGTGGCTCATGAGAGAGAGATTCCTACATTTCTTGTAATGGAATGAGGGCATTTAAGAGCATTGTTTTGCTCACTTTTACCAAGGCTAATATATCATTTGTCATGGCAAATATTTTTTATAAGTTTGCGATGTCTCTACAAGCCATTTACAAGTCGGGGTCGAAGTGTGTCCCATTTCGTAGTGTTTCTTTTATCTCTCCATTCTGTTTGGAGGGACCACTACATCAAGGAGTGGCTCCAAACTGAGTGGGAGCGCCGAGGGAAGACAACTAGGACATGGCCCATGTCTAGCTGGCTAACGCCTCCGACATGTCTTTCCTTCCAGACCAGGGAGAAGCTGCAATGTGGGACCAAGCAGCCAAGCCCACGGACCACGAGAGGGGCCGCACCTTCATGGAGGCCATTAGCGAGAAGTACAGCCCGGAGAACTTCCCCTACCGCCGGGGGCCCGGCATGGGGGTGGTGGTGGTACCGACGGTTGGCCCCCAGGGCTCCCCCATGAAAGGTTGGGAACAGGGCCTGCTCTGAACTTTAACTGTTGTTTGAATATTTTCGCTAGCACACTGCCAGTAGGCGTGCCATAGAATGGGTTTCGGTTCCGATACCAAATCAATACTTTTTGCAGTACCTTACTTTTTCGCAAAATAAAAAATAGAGATGGCTAGGGTTCCATTTCATTCCTTCAGCTGGAATTTATAGAACCACAGTTACATTTGTAACCTTCGTCAATATTTTCAGCTTAGTTTAGTGTAGTTTAATTTTCTCATTTAATAGCAAGTTAAGCAAAAGCAATATGTATGAACAGAAACATTTTTTTAATCCCTTAAGCACTTCTTGTATGTTCATATGTCCTGGCACTTAGTATCTTAGCACTTAGTATATTATCACTTAGCATCTTACTCTAGCTATCTCTGTTGTACACTAGCAATAGGTTAACTTTGCAATTGGAATTGGAAATTGAAACTTGTTCTAGTGACATCCTTACTGTACCGACAGCGATATATTGTTGCACTTTCTCCTGACAAATGTACATATTGTAAGTGGCTTTGGACAAAAGCGTCTGCTAAATGCCCTAAATGTAAATGTTATCATTGAGAGTCCATAGCAATTATGTTGTGGACGTTTTATGAAAATAGCGCAAACGCATCATTCTCTCCCTCTCTGCAAGGAGCGGGGGACACTGGAGGACCTGTGCATTTTGTGCATTGAGTCTTATAAAATACTTGTAGGATCCATCATAAATTGTGGTGGTTTTATTAACATGTTGCACATTGTACACGTACTGGTCCCTTCACTGGTCATGCTTTTTTTTATTCTTACCCCATTTATTTTCCTAAATTCCCTCACATCTTTGCCTTTCTTCCCTGTTGATTTTGAGTGTTCTTTATTTCTGCCCTTTGGCATCCCTAGCAATGACAATGTAAATGAATCTTTCCTGTTTATCTATATCTATAAAAACCTACATATGAACACACATACGCACACACACACACACACACACACACACACACACACACACACACACACACACACACACACACACACACACACACGCACACAAGCATAAGTAAATGTGGCTTGTTACCTGCAGACCGGCTGAACCTGCCCAGTATACTGGTGTTGAACGGCAGTGGGATCTCCCGGGCCGGGGACCAGGTGGAGATCGCAGCTTTCTGCGCCCACGTCATGGAGCTGGACCTGTCTCATAACACGCTCCAGGACTGGAGAGAGGTAACTACACAATTTCCCCTTTAACACAAAGAAACGTTTGACCTTTTATTTAATCAGGTATGCCTCATTGAGATCGCTCTTACAAGACCTGACCAAGTGAAATTCACCCAGTTGAGTTCAGTACATGCCAGGACTTTCTCAACCGAGTATTTGAGTTCCGCTGGCTTTGCCCCCCCCCCCCCCCCCCCCCCCCCCTCCGACCATCTCCCCCCCACCCCCCCGAACATCTCTGGTGTGTCTCCAGATTAGTAAGATCGTCTCCAACATCCCCAACTTGGATTTCCTCAACCTGAGCTTCAACCCACTGGCGGGCGTTGCACTGGGGCCGGGCCGCGGTGAAGCCTTCTGTCATGTGCGACGTCTGGTCCTCAACAACACACAGGTGTCCTGGGACACGGTCTTCGCCCTCACACGGGACATGCCCGAGTAAGACCTTCTCGACAACGTCAAAACAGAGCTTGTTCGTGGTGTCTCTCGGATTGGTTGTAGGGCATGCAAAACTAAAAACGTATCCGTGTGTATATTGTATACGGTGTGAATGTTGAAAAATGACATTAGATTGTGTTATTCTCAGAATTTAACTATTGTCGTCTTGTTCTATTGTTCTATACTATTTACTCAAAGCCTCCTTCTCTTTGGAGCATGCATACGTCAAAGTCCAAAATTTGTAATATTAGGAGAAAAAATACTTAAAACAGGATATACCTAAAGCCCACCCTCTGTAGCACAACCTACAACCACTTACAGAATTCCTTTCAATCGTCTTTCCTCATATTTACTTATTTTCATTCTCTCAATATGTGTCAATGCGACTCTTGGGGGCGCCAACTTTCAATCTTGTCCCAACTTTGTTTGCGCCGCTAGGCTTGAGGAGCTGTTCTTGTGCCGCAACAAGTACGACAGTGTGCCGGCCGCCACCGTGCCCTGCCCCACGCTGCGGCTGCTGCACATCACCGACAACAGCCTCCAGGACTGGGAGGAGGTGCGCAAGTTTGGCTCCATATTCCCCAGTCTGGACACCCTGGTGATGGCCAACAACAACCTGGCCTCCATACAGGACAGTGGGGGCGTTCTGAAGAGCCTCTTCCCCAACCTGCGCAGCATCAACCTGCACAACTCAGGTCAGGAGACATGTATATTAGACCCTATATTAGAGGCTTGTCGCTAAAGTATGAAATCGAGATCAGTATGTCAGTGTATTAAAAAGAACAACATAAAATTCCTGGCACTCAGGGTAGGTTTCAGAGAGCCCAGGGCAGGGACGTTGGAAATATTTTCTGGGAGGGGGTGCTGTGAATATGGTGGGGGGGGGGGGGGCATGGGGCATGGACTACTTCACCCCTCGCACCGTTATCACTTCTTTCATGGTACCCCACCCTGGACAGCACTGTCCAACACAGCAGTGCTGATTAGACTTAGATGTTTACAAATAATCTCATATCCCATATCAATCATGAAACCTTAATAAAATCCTTTAATAAAAAGTGCAAAATCAAAAATCATTAGGCAAATGATTGGCCCATTTGTAGCCTACTTGAACAAGAGACCACTTCTGAATGAAGGCTGGCTATTCCATATAGTCATATATCTTAAAAATATATAGTGTGAAATGGAACATGAGGCCAAATAAATATAGGCAAAAATAGACAAATAGGTCCCTGCAGTTAGCTCAGCTGGTGCATGAATAGGTACCTGCAGCCACATTTAAACCACATTCATGAAAGCTACTTTCCATCTGTTCAGTCTTGACTCTTGCACATTAAGACGTACTCCTGCCTTCATCCAAGCCACGTCTGTGAAACCAGCTGTTAACACCGTTCTTTTGACCGGGCATTTTAAGTAACACGAGACATGAGAGACACTTCCAACTCAACTGCCACACATTAAAATTCATGAAATAATGATACATTTTTGGTCCCATTTCAAAATGGCTCAAATCAATAAACAGGCTATAATAGAGCTGGCTATAATAGAGGTGGCAGCTAGTCTTGGTCACTTGGTCACCCGCTTGGCTACGTAGCCAGGAGGGAAATCAGACTCCAACCCATTAATTCGGTGTGAACATAGACAGAAATAGGAATAGAAGGAAATCGATAAACTGAAATTACGTGGGATTGCAATGCAGTTCATGAAACATCATTTTCTGTTGGTTAATGCCAACCTTGATAACCATTAATAACTAACCTAAATAATTAAAAGTAAATGACGGATTTCTGTTGTCCATCACTTTAAGCCTCACTCACACACAAACAGTAGGCACACTGAGACAAAAACTAAAACCAGTCACACAGTGTACTGGTTTTAATAGACCATTCCCAAATATAGTTCTTCAAATCAGCTTTCAGCTGTGTTGTTAATAGTATAATATAGCATAGTTATTTGGGGATTATGATGATCTGTAACTACGCTTGCTGTCTTGATCCCCTAAAAACATTCTTTTATCATTTTGAAGTCATAAATGTGTAAACAAACTAAAAAGTAAAACTTTTACTATTTTTGGCTCATTTGCAGGTGCACTGGAACATTATGGATTTTATTTGTTTTGATCATGGATAGTTTGACAGCACTGATCTGACCTACATCACCTTTTATTAATTTAAGAATAAAAACATTAACATAATTGTGGAGCAAGTTGTGTCACCACAGACACATAATTGTGGAGCAAGTTGTGTCACCACGGATGGTGTCGGATGAAAATTTCAGGTCTTAGATGCCCAAGCCCAAACCTGTTCCTCTCATTCTTAATGCAGATTGGCAATAACTTTTCCCAGGTTTTTCTTTTCTTTCTGCCAGCCAACGGGGAAGCAGAGCCTAAAAAGTCTTGTGGCCATAGAGCAGTTCTCCAAGAAGTGGATTGATTCTCCATGGGTGGAGGAGTGTGACAGTCGTGGCCCGGGGAGGCCTGTCTAGGAAGGGCAGGGAATATTCTGGAGCCCTTCAAGCTCCTCCACCCTTCCTCCATTCCCTCCATGGCCATGGGGACTCAGCGAGTGGAAGGGCGATGGTAGATTAGCTTCTGCATCTGTGCCCAGTTCGTATTTGTGCCAATTTTTACAGAGGGGCGCGGTTTAGCTCGTGAGCTGCCATAGCCATTAGCGAAGCCAATGGAAGCTAGCTTCCCCAGTGGCGGTCTCCAAAAACCGCAAATTTTACTTGCTATGTCAACACTTTGCAACGTCGGGTTGTGCATTTAAATGCGCCAAACATTGCACAAAGACTGTTTATCATAAGTTATGTGCTCATGTTAATGTTACTTTCTGTGCGCTGCTGCTTCATAAACCAAACGGACCATGGACATAACCAAAGTTACACACTTAATATACGGAGCCAGCATGCCATCTACACCAGTCTTCTAAGCAATGGACAAGCTACACCGCCAGTTCATTGCGGAAAGGAGAGAGAAAATCGACCTTACAAAATTATCTTATACTTAATATCAACCCTTCTGATGGCCGGGGATATTCAACCAAACCCGGGGCCTCACCTGAGTGCTTTTGCTGACGGGCAACTTTCCCCCGGCTGTGTCTGGGTCGAATCCAACTTCGGTTGTCCCTGCATCGGCGGGCATGGGTGATGGATGGATGACCTTCGGTGGAAGACGCCAACAAACGCGAGGAAACGAAGGTGTTTTGTGGACTGCTATGGCGGAATCATCATTCCTCCTAAGGAATGACCACGGTGACAACAAGCTTCCCTCTCAACGCGCACCGATGCAAGCGGAGGTCTTGTTCATTGTCGGGGCACTGGCGGAGGACGGGGTCAGATCGGGACTACTGCCGGATGTGGTGGCACACGCCATCATGACCTGCTAACTCCCGATGACAACGACACTGGGATTACAGATAGCTTTCCACCTGTCGGCCTATCCAGTCTATCCAGCGTCAATGTGCCGGCGGTGAACGGTGGGGAATCTACCCCAAACGCGGACAAAGTGCTGTTGGACAATAGCACAAATGGACCAAGATCATCACTCTCTGTCAATGAATCCTCCTTGATAACAGATAGACAATTCATGGACACGGTCTTCGCAAGAACAGGTCTACATATTCTTCACCTCAATGTAAGAAGTCTTTTCAACAAACTTGATGAAATCAGGCTACTTTTCTGCAAAAGTAAGATCGCAGTGTTGAGTTTTTCTGAAACATGGCTAGATAGCTCCATAGGTGACTCTGAGATAGAAATTGAAAACTACACTGTTGTCAGAAAGGACAGAAACCGTAAAGGAGGAGGTGTCTGTGTTTACATTCGAGCAGACATAGGGTTTAATGTTAGACCAGAATTAGACCATGCTGACGTAGAAGCCGTATGGCTTGACATTTTATTACCTAAATCCAAACCCATTTTGATAGGAGCCTGTTACCGGGCACCGGATCAACATAACTTTTATGAACTACTGGAAGAAACTTGTGCAAAATCTGTGGACTTTGTTAAATCTGATGTGATAATAATTGGTGATTTAAATATACATCTTGAAGAAAGATTCCTCAATATGTAAAGCACTGAGGTCTTTCTGCAACCTATTTGATTTATACCAGTTGATTACACAATTCACAAGGGTTTGTGCTGACACTCAATTATTATTAAATCATTGATTTAATATTTGTATCAGATCAATCCAAAATATTGAAAAGTGGAGTAATAGACTATGGCCTCAGTGATCATTCTATGATTTTCTGTACACACAAAATCAAGAAAGTGCAGTTTAATTGCCAGATCTGTTGTGTAGGACAAGATGTTGATATCCCTATAACATACATGGGCACCAATGAGACTCTGTGGGAAGGTCCAGTGAGTGATGGTATCCTTGGCTTATCAAGTGGGCGCCCTCCTTCTTGGGTGTTTCGCTGATAGGCCCACGACACCTCCAGAGGGTTCAACAGTGAATCCCAGCGTCCGGGGTTCACCCCCTAGATGCCATCGACTCATTTGAAAACCCAGGGGGAGTCCTTCCTCTTCATCCACAGCCACTGGCTCCCCTTTTCAGCACCTTCCCTCGCACTCCCATCTCCCTGAGTAGCCTGGATGTTGAGGTGGCTACAAATCCTCTGCAGCCTACTTCTACTGGGCGTACCTTCGCTCTCCAGCCCCGTTGCTGCACATCGGCTGCAAGCTCAGCGTACCTCAGCCTCTTCCGCTCATAGGCCTCCTCCACTGAACTCTCCCAGGGCACTGTGAGCTCAATGATGTAGACAAGCTTGATGGAGGCTGACCACATAACAAGGTCTGGTCGCAGGTTGGTAGACGCAATCTCAGCTGGGAAGCAGAGTTTCTGGCCCAAGTCTGCCACCAGCTTCCAGTCCCGTGCCCCACCCAGCTGACCAGCACCCGGTCCTACGGAGGTGAGGTTGGCTTGACCCTCACCCTCTCGGACAAATGATGTTGCCTGCCAGCGGGATGACGGGGGAGGAAGGGCGTTCACGCTTGTCTGCCGACTCTCTAGCACTGCTGCAAGACTCTTTAAGACCTGGTTGTGCCGCCAGGTGTAACGGCCTTGAGTGAGGCTGGTCTTGCAGCCCACTAGGATGTGCTTCAGCGATGCTGTACTTGGACACAGAAGGCATGTGGGGTCTTCGCCATACCACTGGCTTAGGTTGTGGGAGAAGGTAGGACATCATAGGCAGCCCTGATGGTAAAACTCGCCCTGAATGTCTCCATTTCCCACAGCTCTTGCCAGGAGATCTTCCTCTTCTCTATTCCTTCCCATGCCATCCACTTCCCTTGTTTTGCTTGCGCCACAGCTTGTGCGCACCTTCCTGCTTCCTCGTCCCGATGTACCTCCTGGAGCACCAGCTTGCGTCTCTGAGATGGAGTGGCCTTGCTCCAGGTTGGTGTGCTGGCCCCAAGGCCAAGACCACTTCTCCCCTCCTGCACTTGGCCCACGATGTCCCTGTGTCTGAGTGCTGCCTTTGCCTGCTCAGTTGCAGTCTGTGGGGTCCACTTCCTCCCGGTGGCCAGGATAGGGGCAGCTTGGGCTACAACTGGATCACTTGAATCCAGTAGCATAATTTCCATCCTGACTTTGGCGCATTTGTACTCCTCTGACAGACTGGAAATGGGCAGATCTAACATCCCTTTGCCATAGAGCCCAATACTGCTGAGACACCTGGGAAGGCCAAGCCACTTCCTTGCATATGAGCTAACTAGCCTCTGCAGCTTTTCCACCTTCGAGAGCGGGACCTCATACAAGGTTAGTGGCCACATGAGACGTGGAAGTAGACCATACTGCATGCACCAGAGCTTCAGCTTGCCAGGGAGCAGGGTTTTGTCGATGTTATCCAGGCCGCTGGCTACCTCCTTCCTGAGCTGATCTACCTGCGCTTTGTCTTTGAGGAAGGCATCATACCAGCGACCTAGGCTCTTCACAGGCTTCTCTGAGACCGTTGGAATAGGTTCCTTGCCAATGTGGAATTGATGGTCTGACAGTTTCCCCTTAACAATGTAGATGCTTCTGGACTTGCTCAGTTTGATGTTCATGCGAGACAGCTTGATGTTTTCCTGGAGCTTTCTTAGTAGCCGTACGGTGCAAGCCTTTGTTGTGGTGAGTGTTGTAAGGTCATCCATGTAGGCTCTGACAGGCAGCAGCCTCAGGCCAGGTCTTATTCGCTGTCCGCCAACCACCCATCGAGAGGCCCGGATGATCACTTCCATGGCCATGGTGAAGGCCAGCGGGGAGGTGGTGCAGCCGGCCATGATTCCCACTTCCAGATGTTGCCATGCTGTGGTGTACTCGGCTGTTATCAAGCAGAGCTGGATATCCTGGAAGTAGGCCTTGACAAGGGTTGTGAAGGCAGCTGGGACCTTGAAGGAGTCAAAGGCTGTCCACAGAAGGTTGTGAGGGACTGAGCCAAAGGCATTAGCAAGATCCAGGAAAACCACGTGAAGATCTGTTCCCTCGTTCTTGGTGACCTGGATCTGGTGCCAGATGACACCGGCATGTTCCACACAACCAGAGAAGCCTGAGATGCCTGCCTTCTGTATTGACGTGTCAATCAGGTTGTTTCTTTGCAGGTATCCTGCCAGCCGGTGAGCGACTACGCTGAAGAAGATTTTTCCCTCTACATTTAGAAGGCTGATTTTTTTAGTTCTTTTTCTTGGGAATAAGGATCCCTTCGGCTCTCCACCAGGACGTTGGTATCTCCTTTTGCCACACGACCCTCATCAGCTTCCAGAGAAATCGCAGGACATGTGGTGTGTTTTTGTAGAGCCTGTATGGAACTCCGTTGGAGCCTGGAGCTGATGCAGCCCTTGCTCTACGCACAGACTTGTCTACTTCGCTTCCATCTGGGTGGGCTGATGTCTAGTTGGTGCTCTGGGGGATTGACTGGTGGCATGTCGGGTGGGAGCGTAAGCTCTTCATGGCTTCGGTCATCTGTGCAGGACTTTCTCAGATGTTCTCCCAAGTCGGCCTTTGACACTGAGAGACTTCCGCTCTTCTCCTTTGTGAAGATGCTCTTCACAAATTTGAAGGGATCTTTGTAGAAGCGTGATCTTGTTTGCTCCTTCCTTCTGCACTTCCTTAGTAGGTTTTCAGCTCTCCTCAGTGTCGCAAGCCTGCTCTGGATCTCTCCCTGCAGCAGGTTTATGCTCTCCTTCTCCTCCTCTGTGGCCTTCCTCCAATGTTTCTTCAGCTGCCTCCTCTCTTTGACCAGGCGATCTATTTCTGTCTGCCTTCTGGACTTACTGGGAATTGACGGAGTAGATTGTTTGCCTTCGACCACTCCGAACTGTTCCACTCCATAAGCATAGATTAGATTGCCCATTCTCTCCAATTTCTTCATGGTGGTGCCTCTGATCCCTTCTAGGATGTTGCAGAGATCAATGTTGACCTCCTTCTACAGTGTCTTATCGCAGGATTTTGGCCACTTGATTAATGGCCTTCGCCCCTGGATCTTCTTTTCCGCTGCCGGGCATAATGGGTTGGGTTCGGGTTGCGCGACCTTGCTTAGGTCTTCCTCCTCTGGGACAGGGGTGTTGATGTCCTGCAGGCTGTGGATTCTGTCCTGCTGCTGAACTTTAGTCGACTGACGCGACCTGCTTCTCAAAAGTAGCTGTCAATGCGATTTCCCTTTTGACCCTTCTTTAGGCACCCTTTCTTGCCTTGGTGTATTTTCAGGCCTTGGATGGAAGTAACCTTTGTCCAACCACATAAACAGCTCTGGAGCTTGTGTCCTACTGTAGTTGTTGGAGCCTCAGGTATGCTGATCATCAATCTCGTAGTCTGTTCCGTTCCTATGTTCGTTACCGGGTTGTCTGCCGATGAGCCATCTTCCGCCCCCGCTCTCGCTGGCTCAGGGGCCATAATACAATTAAAGCCAGATCTCTGAAAAACTACAGCAAGGATGCTTTGTTTACACTGATAATGGATACAGATTGGTCTCCAGTATTCAATTGTGCAGAGGTGGATAAAGCTTGGGTATACTTTAAATCATTGTTTCTGGTAGCGGTTGACACTCTTGCTCCAGTTAAAAAACATCACAATTAAAGTCAGAACAAAGCCCTGGATAAATGCAGACATTTTAAAAGCCATTAAGATAAGAAATTATCTTTTTTAATTCATTTAGGAAGAGTAAAGATGAGAATTTGTTCATGGAGTATAAAAAACAAAAGAATGAGGTAAACTGATTGATTAGGAAAGCCAAGGTGGGATTTTTTAATGATAAAATAGCAGAAAATAGGAATGACCCAAGGAAGTTATGGAAGACCTTGAAGCTTTTAGGATACAGCAAAACAGTCAAGACTAAGGGCCCTATTTTGCCGGTCTGAAACGCAAGTATGAAACGCAAAGCGCAAGTGGCTTTGTGGGCGGATCTTGGGCGCTGTTGCTATTATGCCGGCGGGATAAATGACTCTTGCGCCCAGCGCAAATCTAAAATGGGTTGGTCTGAAGTAGCTACATTAGTCATAGGTGTGGTTTGGGCGTAACGTGCAATAAACCAATCAGAGCGTCGGCGCACATTCCCTTTAAAAGCAGGCGCGCTTGTTCCATGGCGAGCACATCGCGCATCGCCACTACTGGACCCAGACGTGTCCAATCCCGCCGTAGCGCGCGCATGCCTATCAGAGGGAAACATAATTAGTTCTTCTGTTTAAATCTTTTCAGCTTTTCATTTTCCGTTGACAAAATGTAAATAAAGAAATGTCACAAAGACATACTTTTCGATGTTTTGGCCTCACTCTCACTGAATCACGAGGTTATGAATGCATGGTGATATATTTACAATGTGGTCTAACATTAGACCGAGATTACTTCGCTTATAGACAGTGTTTGAAGTGGACAAAAATAAGTGCCGGTACTGCGTACGACGGGGGGGGGGGGGGGGGGGGGGCGATTGTCGACGGGGGGGGGGGGGGGGGGGGGGGCGATCATAACCCACCCCGGACCTACGACCGACGAGGGGGTGGGGGGGCAGCCTGTGACAAGTGCCGGTACGCAAGAAAAAGTGCCGGTACGCTAAAGGGTAAAATGTAGAAGTGCCGGTACTGCATACCGGTGCGTACCGGCCCACTTCAAGCACTGCTTACAGATGATGCAGCTCTTCTGTCAAATAAGCTGAAGCGCATTTTCAGTATGCCGAATGTTCTTTCAGTTACACCGCGTCGTGTTTCTGTGTGTTTTCGATTATAAAACATTTCACGCGCTGTTGCTGGCATAATAAAAGGTGTCATCCTGGTGTCCTTATCTATGTGTCTTGCGACTATTGGTCAAACAGGTTAATTTGATCCGTCATTACTATTAGCCTGAATATTTTGGGTAACTGTGTACGCTAGATTTATGCCTATTTTTCACATATGTGGTAATATTTTTGCTTGTATGTATGGTTTGCAAAAATGAGAACTGCTTCCTTTTAGATGAGAGAAGCAAAGTGTATGCACGTTGTACACACACTATGGCCAGGGACGGGTGGCCGTCGGGAGGTTCGGGAGATTTCCCCAACGGCCGGACGATTTCAGGCCGAGCCGGCCGGCCGTAATTATTTTTTTATTTTGTAATTTTTATTTTGTGTATTATTATTTTTGCGCCGGTCCAGATTTTTGGACCGCGCACCCCCCCCCCCCCCACCCCGTCAACAATCGCGCATCCCCCCCTGATTATGGCCAAGCATGCGCCCTTAAAATAGCGTCTGAATAAGCGCCACTGACTTTAGACTCGGTTTTTCCTGGTCTGTGGCGCAATTGTTTTGTGAAAGTGCAGAATAGCACCAGGGAACGTTTGCGCCGGGACACGCCTCCTGTTTTCGCTGAACCGCCCCCGGAGCGCAACTTCATTCCCCAAGTGAAGGACTTGCGCCTTGCGAGGGAAAATTCCAATGTGCGTCGGGTGCAAAATAGGAATTGTACAAGCGCCAGTGCACAAAGTCAATTGCGCTGAGTGCAAAATAGGGCCCTAAATCTTTTAACCTCAACCTAGATATTGAAGGCACAGTTATATCCGATAAATTAAAGGTGGCAAACAGTTTAAATAATTATTTTACAACCATCGCTAACACACTGGTGAAAAAGTTGCCCAATCAAGCAGGGCTCTATGGTGACAATCATGTACAACAGTTTTATCAGCAGAAGGGAGTCCAAGCAGACACATTTTCCCTGATGAAAGTATCCAATGATTCAATTTTTCAAAAGCTTAACAGTCTAAATCCAAACAAAGCAACAGGTTTGGATAATTTTCCCACAAGGTTCATTCAAGATACTGCAAAAGTTATTGCTTCATGCATAACCCATATAACCAACTTGTCCATTGAACAAAGCACATTTCCAATCGAATTTAAAAGGGCGAGGGTAACCCCCTTATTCAAAAAAGGAAGTAAATTAGAGCAGGGAAACTATCACCCTGTATCAATATTATGTTGCCTCTCAAAAATAATGGAAAGGATTGTTTATGAGCAGATAGAAAACTACTTATCCTCACACAATCTTCTTTATGAATTTCAATCTGGTTTTAGAAAGTCACACTCTACTGATACTTGTCTGCTTTACTTGACCGATCACATCAAGAAAGAAGTGGATGAAGGAAAATATTGTGGTATGGTTATGTTACATCTTCAAAAAGATTTTGACACAGTTAACCACACTATTCTGTTAGCTAAACTCAGGGCCTTGGGTTTCAACAATACATCACTTCAGTGGGTTCAGTCCTATTTGGAAGGCAGAACAAGTAGTGGATGTAAATGGGCTTATATCTAACCCACTCCCACTGTCATGTGGTGTCCCTCAAGGAAGCATCCTAGGGCCTCTATTTTTTCTGCTTTATATCAATGCCATGGAGTCAGCTTGTACCTGCAACCTCTATATAACCTCTTTATGCAGATGATGCAGCCCTCTTAGTCTCTCATCAAGATAAAGCTGTGGTGGAGAGTTTACTAAGTTCAGAACTTCAGAAGGTCAGTACATGGCTGTCTGAAAACAAGCTGTCCCTCCATTTAGGTAAAACTGAATCAATACTCTTTGGATCAAATTCAAAATTGAGGAAGTCACCTGGATTCGAGGTGGTAGTGGGTGAATCTGAGATCACAGCCAAACAAACTGTGACATACTTAGGTTGCATTCTTGACAATAAATTAACTGGGGAGGGTATGGCTGTGAAGGTTATTTCCAAAATAAATAAGAATAACATTTCTGGCTAGAATATCCCACCTAATTGATAGGAAAGCTCTGGAGATACTGGCTGGGGCCCTAGTACAAGGCCACTTTGACCACCAAGGCCACTTTCGCCGGGCAGAGGACGCAGCCGTTCCGCAGCGCAGCCGTTCCGCGGCGCTTACCTTCCTTGGTGGAAATCCGGTATAGACCCAGCTCCCAATCCAACTTTGAGAATAGTTTAACGGCGATAATTGTTTTATCGCGCGATAAGAGTCTTGCGTTATCGCAGCGCGTTAACGCCGATAACGGCCCACCACTAATATTTATATGAATTTTGAATGTGTGATTGGAATGTCATATTTTATGAATTGTGAAAGTGTGATTGGAATGTCATTTTTTACTTTGTTCCCACACTGTCATGTACATTACATTTAACACACACACTACACCTATCAACATGCTTACACTACAAAGGGACCACAATGGAAATAAGCCCATGGGCTTTTTTGTGTCATCCTTTTGACCTGATGTACATTTGTACGCTTACCTTTGTACATGTGTCAATAAAGAATTTCAATCAATCAATCAATCAATCAAACCACAGACACAAAATGTACACCGTACAATGGAAAGCTGTACTGTACTTCAATGAACATACTAAGTGTATGTACTCTGGTAAAAATATTACATTTGACGGGGTGAATCACCGTCCAATTCTCTGAAAATATATCCAGAGATTAAATTAAGGTTAATTGTATCATTGTATTAATACAGAAACCTGTTACACGTTAAGAAAGAGCATAATATTTACAATGGATCAGTTAATTTACAGAGTATTTAGCGAGGTGTTTGTTTGTTGACCTACACGTGTTTATGTTGTCACGTCCTCCCAGGTCTGAACCGGTGGGAGGACATCGAGAAGCTCAATTTCTTCCCCAAGCTGGAGGAGGTGCGGCTGCAGGGCATCCCCCTGCTGCAGACCTACACCAACACAGAGAGACGCAGCCTCATGATCGCTCAGTGAGTGCCCCCTAGGGGCCGCATAAGATAATTACACTTTCAAACATGGTCAAAAAGAGCCGGTACACAGCTTGATCATGGTAAATTACTAGGGGCCCTTTTGAAAGGCTTGGGTGTCAATGGAGTTTCTATTTTATGTGCGCTGTATAACCAATTTTGATTTTCAAGCTTCAAAGGACGAAGCAGGAAGCGGTCATAATTTATGTTTTATCTTATTGTCGTCACCACCAATAGGGGAAGTTACATACAATAGAGACCCTACATCATCTGAACAATGTTTCTGTGTTTTGAATACATCTTAACACACTACATCATCAAACATTTTTCCACATGCACACCATCATGCCACGTTGCGGGACTTCACTAACCTGACTCCGCCAGATGAAATGATTCACGTTGGCTCAGCATTTCCATCTGGAATCGTTCCGTTGGAGAGCCTTTGGGAGGGGGCGAAAATACTGGTTGCTGATTGGATAAACCATCTGCCTATGTTGGTGATTGACGGGCCAAATCAACCAATCAGATCAACGAAGCGTATGACGTGATAACAGAGCGTCGAGGCAAGCTCATCAAATAAACAAGTCGGGAGAAGGGCAAAAGCATCTTTTCCTCCGAGAAAAGCCTCCAGTGCCGCTTTTTGCTCATCTTTTAGAGAACGAATAAACTCTGCTACAACTTGCTCGATAGCTGCGCACATCTCAGTCACATCCGCGGAAGCCGCCATGTTGTTTAGACTGAAGAGTCGCTCCTCATTGCGTCACACTTGAACCCGGCTCAAAACCAACGCTGATTGGATAATCATTTTCTGATCAGCTCCAAATTTTCTCCGTCGTGCAATACCAGACTGAACTGTGAGTGGAATACCATGGAGCTCGCGAGATCAGGCTGGTCTCGCGAGGCTAGGACTTCACCTCAATATAGGGCAAACCAGCACACACCAAGGGCCTCATGTACAAAGGTTGCGTACGCACAAAAACATGGTGTATGTCCTTTTCCACGCTCACGTTCAGATGTATGAAACGTGAAATGACAGTGGAAATGTGCGTTGCCCCATGCCAACTTCATGGCTGCCGTACGCACGTTTCTACAGCTATTGTTCCTTTGGCGACACTTAGAGGTGATGCTGGGAAACTGTTAATAATGTCAAAAACAATTAGTCATCAGAGTGATGTGCACGTCAGAGACACACTTATGAATAATTAACACACTCACCGTGTTTGAAATGATATGGGTGGATATAAAAGCATGCGCAATGTGATGAAGAAAATGGTATTACCGATGGCAGCGTTAGCGTTGTTAGAGGACCTTGAAAATGGTGCAATCCGACGTGAGCGAGTATTTAGGAAATGCGAGGATTTACTTGCAAACGATGACAATTGGCTCATAAGCCGATTTCGAATGTGCGACAAAGTATGCAGGAGTTATTTATGGAAGCAAATCTGTACCATAATTCAAATTAAAGTGGATTAACAGAAATGCTTTTTCATTTTCAGAATATAGCTGCATTTTTTGACACATAAATAAAATGAATAATAAATCATCCAAACTGCATTTTCATTTTCTTCTTCAATATTGCTCATGTTGTAACTTAATTAAAATGAAAAAGAAAAGGACATTTAAGATTTAATTTTCAAAAGATGCCCCGGCAAATAGTTACCAAAATTCAATTTGAAATGTCAAATTTGAAAATTAAAATGCATTAGCAGAAAGGCATTTTCATTTCAAGGTCATTGCTGCATTATTTGACTCATAAATAAAATGAATAATAGATCATCCAAACTGCATTTTCATTTTCTTCTTCAAGACTGCTCATTTTATGACACAACTAAAAAGAAAACAAAGAGGACATTGCTTTTTCGTTTTCATGCCCGCCCCCCGGCAAAAAAGAGTCCATAATTCAATTTGAATTCGCAATCCCAAGCGGCGCAGGAGAGTGACGTCAGTAGCCTCTATTCTTCTTCAGAGTCTGACCGCGATACGCATCTAATACGTTAGGGGGTGGTGTGCATATTTGACGCTGGGGCAAGAGGAGAGTGTGAAGTAGAGTGTGCTGGTACAGCCAGGCCGCTCAGGCTGTGTGACGAGCAGTAAGCACAACAGTTCGTTCACCGGATCGTTCATACAGATCGGCCTCTCGTTCATTTGTCACGTGACAGGCAGCTCAGGCTGAAGAGAGCAGTAAGCCAAACAGTTCGTTCACTGGATCGTTCATACGGATCGGTCTCTCGTTCATTTATCACGTGACAGCTACCCAGTCACTGTCGTGTCGTGCTGTCAAACAACAATGGCAGGGAGGATACAGGACACAAGTCACTTTATTGTGATGTGTATTTGCTTTCCTAGGTTTTCACATGGTTTGAATTGCTTGTGGCATTTTGTGTAAAATTTGTCAGCTGAAGTAAACCATGTTGCCTTCATTGTTAAGTGTTTGAGAACCATGGTCTTTTTTACAAAGCTCACAAGAGGGCTACAGCGCCACCTGCTGTAAAAATGAACAAAATGACTAAAAAAAAAGATTTGTTAAATTTAGAGTAAAAGATCAGAGTCAGTAAAAAGAGTCGAACTTCCCAACACTAGTGTACAGGTGAGCCCATAGGTATATTATGTCTATGGGTGAGCCCAACCAACCCGGAAAGAGAAGAACGGCCACTGACGTCACTCTCCTGCGCCGCTTCAGGATTGCAAATTCAAATTGAATTATGGACTCTTTTTTGCGGGGGGCGGGCATGAAAACGAAAAAGCAATGTCCTCTTTGTTTTCTTTTTAGTTGTGTCATAAAATGAGCAGTCTTGAAGAAGAAAATGAAAATGCAGTTTGGATGATCTATTATTCATTTTATTTATGAGTCAAATAATGCAGCAATGACCTTGAAATGAAAATGCCTTTCTGTTAATGCATTTTAATTTTCAAATTTGACATTTCAAATTGAATTTTGGTAACTATTTGCCGGGGCATCTTTTGAAAATTAAATCTTAAATGTCCTTTTCTTTTTCATTTTAATTAAGTTACAAAATGAGCAATATTGAAGAAGAAAATGAAAATGCAGTTTGGATGATTTATTATTCATTTTATTTGTGTCAAAATGCAGCTATATTCTGAAAATGAAAAAGCATTTCTGTTAATCCACTTTAATTTGAATTATGGTACAGATTTGCTTCCATAGTTATTAGCGTTTTTGCAAATGTATTAGCAAATTTGCTCAAAAACAGCGCCACCAAGTGTGCTGCATGAAAGTGACGTATAGAATATATTATATATAAACCCTCCGCTTCACCTCCACCTTCAGATCCGACCACTTCTTTTTCACCCGTGTGTGTGTGCGCTGCTCGGACCCCACGGCATTTACAGCCTCACACACACGCTCCCACTCATTTCCTTTCTCTTCATATTGATCCCTGCTCAGGGACGGACTGGCCATCGGGCATACCGGGCAAATTCCCGGTGGGCCGATGCGCATTTGGGCCGGTCCAGGTCTTATGTGGGCCGCCCCCCCCCCCGTCAACAATCGCGCAGCAGCACCCCCCCGGTCAACAATCGCGCAACCCCAGGGCCGGTCCAGGACAAAATTGCCCGGGCCTTTTGTTCCCAGTCCGCCCCTGTCCCTGCTGACAGGGTACCAAAGAGAATCTCCCTCCGCGGCTCCACGTCATTCACCACAATCTCCAACTCCGACTCTGTGACATTTCTTTTCTTTCCTTTGTTCATTCTTGTGTTATACCCATAGAGTGAAAGCTGACTCAAGGGTTGGCATATTTTAGAAAAGATGTTATTCTGAAAGAATAAATTAAACAAAAAGACAAGTGAGTCAGCTGGTCTTCAGTGGCTTTACTGGTCCTGGTTAACTGCCGACTGAAGAACGCAGCGCAGCCCACACTTTATATAGCCGCGGGTGGTCTTGTGCCTTTAATAATAATAATAATAATAATAATAATGATAATAATGATGGGCCAATTGCTCTGTCAGTTAGCATTGCGTTAGCTGTGCTGCGGTTTAAAACCGTACTCCTTAAAACGGAGGTTTTGGAGTTTAACACGCAGCTGCGCACGAAGTTAAACCTGATTGCTGTGTACTGACCGACACAGGTTCAGCTGATTCCTAGTTAAACTCGGGTTAAACCGGAAGTACTCTGATTTCTCGTTATACTCCAGCAGACGCAGTCTTAACTTAATGTTGGATGCATGTTGTGCTATAATTACCAACAAAAACTTAATGGGAATGTAAAGTGAACTTTAATATAGGCCTAATAAAACGCAAATAATTTTGAAATATATTATGAAATAGTCTAGGCTACTTTTTGTGGAAATCTGAGTCTGGAATCTGAATCTGCCCTCACCTACGTCAATCAATCAATCAATCAATTACTTGTCATTGTTTTCTCTTGGTGTGCATGCAAACGTGATTAATTAATTAATTGAAGACAAATTAATATGTGAGTAATTAGGGTAATTCCACGCCTATAAATTCTCGGAGAAGGAGAGGGTAGTTAGGATGAACATGTCTCGGATAGAGAACTATAACGAGGAGCAGTAGTTATATTTATTGTATTACTGCATTCAAGGTGTTGTGGACACGGTGGAAGATGCTAGGAAAGACACCACCACCACCACCACCACGCTCCGAAGAAAGTCTGTTTGGGATGATCTCTCAAACACATGTAACAGTAGATCTTCCAGCAGAAGACCGAGCAGGGGCACATTTAAAGAATTTATGGAAGCGCTTGAAAGTTGAAGCGCGTAATGCTATTGCTGAGCGGACGCACGACCGAGACCTGAGCCCCGTGAGCCGTGAAATATCACTGCTCATTCCAAATCGACTATGTCCAATATTGTTATTGTACTGAAGGCCTATCTGGCGTAATAAGTGTAAATGTATCATACATTATTATTAATACCACTAATAATAATTAATAAAACTAATTCTGTGTGTGTCGGTTATAATGGAGCCTTGTTTCATCCTGCAAACTGGTTTAGTCTCCTCTAAAACCATGTCCGTTTCGAGACTAGACTAACACGCACAAAATACGCCTCTAGTGTCTGATGTGAATTTCTCTGAAGACACAGCAATTGAGATCAAGGTAAACCGCAGCTGCAGGTTAAACCACAGGTACATACGACACAGCAATGGAGCTTAAGACGTCACGTGACTTCTTGCGTCACCGATGAGTTTAAAACCGTGTTAAACTCTAAAAAGTGGCTAAGCTAGCGACAGAGCAATTGCCCCGATAATAATAATAATAATAATAATAATAATAATAATGCTTAAAATTTAATGGGGGGTGTCTGTAAAAATGCAAAATAAAGTGCATATATATAAAATAACACATTTAAGTAAGTGGCAATAATATATAAATATCCTCTGTGCCACACTTGCTTGTTTTATGTGATCGGATAAAGAGGTGAATCTCAGGTCCAGGGCCTATTTACATTGATTTGCATATTTAAATGGGGGCGTGGACAGGGAGGAGTTTGCCACATCTGCATGTGCGCTCAATTCCACGTTGATCGGGATGTACAAAAGAAACGTGCTTGGATCCATGCGTACGCACACTTTGATACATCTGAATTTATTTGTGCGTACGACAGTTTCTGGGTTTTGGCGTACGCCAAGTTTCAGTAGGAAATCCACGCAAGTCTTTGTACATGAGGCCCCAAGTCTTGTCCTATGCTGACCCAGGAGTCAGATAGGCCAGATATTGCTTTTTGGGCTTTTTTATGGGTAACAATTTATCTCTGCTCTCTGAGTATTATTATCCTTGCCATTCTGCCAACTCAAAACTAATGTGTTTCTACTTCACAGTGACTGTACATTGACCTTTTATAGGTCTACAGTTTCTGTCTCTGTTATCATACTGATAACGTCACATCATGCATTGATTTCTTGTCACCTCTGAAAAGGAATACCAACAATGTCAACATTATTCACACAAACTTAATCAATCAATGAATCAATCATGCATTCTTTCATTCACTCTCAACAGGCTTCCCTCAATCTCCTCTCTGAATGGCAGTGTGGTGAGTGCCGGTGAGAGAGAAGATGCAGAGCGCTTCTTCATTCGTTATCACCTTGGTTACCCCGAGGAGGAGCTCCCTTACAGGTACACGGCATGCACGTGCCTGTAGCAGCCCCAGCCCAAGGTCAACTGTCAAACTTCACAAAATGCTTCAATAACTAGTGTCTGCTGCTGACGGCAGGAACTAGCGGTCTCACTTGTACTCTGGCCCCAGTCTCACTGTGAGGGAGAGCAGAATAGACATGAGTATTTACAGCTGCTTCCTCATTATGCTCACCATTCATAGCTGCGTCATTCTCCACGATTGAGCTGTCCTGCCCCTTTGTTTGCATCCGATGCCTTGGCATGCCCCCTTCACTCCACAAATAACTTATTTATCATCTTTAACAAGAACTTTCATAATTAACATTTCACTTTCCCTCGTCTTTTCTTTGTTTTCCGATGCGCAAAGGATTTTGGGCAGTTTAATTAAATTAAATGATCACAGACAACAAACAAAATGAGGAATTAAACTCATAAAAATATAGTGCATAATATAGGGCTAATGTTACAATTGTACGGTAATCCCTTACCAATGCAATGTGGGGTGCAATCCCACATTGCAATCCCATTCAATGTGCATGCTCGTGGACTGCAGAAGATTTCCTTTCTGTGTTCAGTTAATTGAGTCATTATTTAAACTGAACTAATTCGGCCATGCATACATTAATGTCTATTAAGAGCGCATCAAATAAGGTTATTAGAATACCCAACAAAATTAATGGTTATTAAAGGAGGCTGTGTAAGAATCAGTGTTTTTCCATGGCAGAATTGGTCCTTTCTATATAAAATATAACAAAATGATAAGGCTGCGGCCCATCGGCTTTTCCACCTCATTGGTCTCAGGGCTCGATGCTCTCAACATTGCGATTATATTTGCCGTTCACTGTACCTCCAGCGCAAAACACAAAACTAGTCTAGCTGTAATTCTAAGTCTTCAAAATCAATTTGCTTTTCCCTGAGATGGCTGCCCACTGTTCTTCTACATTTCATCTCTGTGTGATGAAGGTGAAGTGTGTGTGTGTGTTTGTGTGTGTATTAGGTGTATACTGAATTGATACTCTCTTCACCCCCAGATACCACTGCCTAGTGACAAAGTATGGGAAATTGGAGCCGCTGGCGGAGATTGACCTCCGGCCCCGATGCCGTGCCCAGGTGGAAGTGCACTGCGAGGACAAGGTTGTCCAGGTCAGTCGTCATTGAGATGCACATGGGGCTGAGTTTTCATCCAAACTGAAGTAGTAGTAGTGTTGCGTTGTGTGTACATGTCTATTAGAATGTTTAGTCCAAATAATAAATACCATTAGTTACCCACATTGGGCCTCATTCAAGATCAGTTGCGTATTTTTCTCTTCACTTGATCTTACTTTTGTGCGTATGTACTAGGGGTGTAAACATGTACTTGAGTAAACGAGAACTCATCCGTGCAAATCATAAAAGATTTTTAAAATATTGTAATCGAAAATCATTTTGTAGTCATTTTTCATTTTCCATAACATTAAAATTAGAAGTGTATCCTGCTAGCCTCACAACAGTAAAAAGCAGGTCAAAAAATGCGTAACCAGACGAGCAGGGTGAATCGTACATGGACTGTATATTTGTATGTAGATAAAAAAAATGTAAAAGCGCCTACAAAACGAGTACTTGCTGGGATTTGGTCCGCGATTATAATGTTTTGCTATTTCTTGCATCCCTAGTATGTACAACTTTTACGAGTGTGCCAAGTCAGATTCAGCAAATGCTCGTAAGTACAGAAAATTGTTCTTAATGATGCATAAACATGCTGAATTCCACCTGTTCGTAAACTAGTGCGTGCGTTCATGAGAATCTGAATTAGCATAATTTACACCCTAAAAATTCTATTTAAGGAGGCGTTATGCCCAATTTCTGCAGAAGGACCATTCATAAAAATGGCACTCAAGAAAAAAAACTAGTAAGGTGCGGAGCTTGACGTCCTCCTTTCGGAAATCGATAAAGAAAACACAGAATATTACGCAGTGTCAGTAGTGGCATTAGAACACCTGCTAAGGTAAAGGAGTGAACAAAAAATGCTGTCAATGCTGTATCCGCTGTTGCACAGTGTCTGAAATAAAATATTTGCATTTTAAAATATATTTACAAAAGATGGCTTCGCAAGGCAAAGCGATCTATGTGTCCATGTAGTTTGAGGTGTTGATATTGCTACTGCAAACCAAAAATATGAATCATGTCATGTCATGTTTAATAGAGAAGTTGTTCTGAAGAGTATAGACTATGTTTGGGCAAACACACAGAGCAGGGCCCCAAAGGACAGTGGTTTAGTTTAGTGTGTTTAGTCTGTATCCATAGATCCATAGATCAAGCCACACACATGCACACGTGGAAACGTATGTACCTCAGATTTCCGACTGATGCCCACTCAGTGATTACCAATCCTATTAATCAGTTGTTCTATATTAATATATTCTATATTATCAGTTGTATATTACGCTTATTCCTATCAATACCATTTTGATTATGATTGTTGTATAATGGATATAACATAATATTAATCCAACTGTGAAATCTGACTGAGAAACAATATAATATTAACGTCATCATTATACATAGAACAAGTTTTTTTTAACATAATCGTTAGACAAAGCATGGAATAGGAATCGTTTGGCCAAACAATGTTGTTTTTTTTGCTTTGGCCAACCGTACGTGACTCGTACGACAAGTCTAGGACCTCGTAGATTTTGTACATACCTAAAGGCCCTGTCACACGTCAGGCTGTCGGTGGGTATCTGTGGCCCTCATTTTTGCGGTGTGTGCCACACACGAGCACTAGTCGCGGATTTTCTGGCCGATTTAGCATGTTGAATTGGCAACGGAGGCCATCGGTGAGAGAAATCACTCTGATTGGCTGTTCAGTTTAAGTGAACAAGAGTGCACAAGAAGAGAAATGCTATCTGTTATATGTATTGATCATTAATCTCGATGGCAGTCGGTGCTGCAAGCCAATGTGTACTTGCACTGCGGTAGGCTACGTGAATATAAGTTCTGTTTGAAGATGGTATGCAGTTGTATAGCAACAGTTTCGTTTTAGATGTTAGACCAAAAGATTGATAGCCTACTTTTAGTTATTGAACAGGGAAACAACCTCTGTGTCTCCAAAACATGGATGTATTAAACAATGCTCCAAATGCACACAGAGACAAACCAACTTATCATGATCCCCCTCACTTGGATTAAAAAGTGGAACTCCATTATCATTGAATCCTCTGAATACATAGGATATTTTGGTGAAAGGACAGACCATTAGCTCATCTTCACTAGGCTATATGAGGTTGAGGGCTGAATCTATCTGTCTTTTTCACAAGTGCGATTCTTATTAGAAAATGCTGCATATTCGCGTTGTAACTGATGTAAATAGTAGATGCCATTATTTTTATTTTATTTTTATCTTTTTCGCATCATTTATTCGCTACGCATCTGGGGCCGTATTCACAAAGGATCTTAGCGCTAAAAGTAGCTCCTAACTGGCGAATTTAGGAGAAACTCCTAAAAATAATGGGCGTGTCAGTCTTAAATTTAGGACTCCTAATTTTTTTCACTAAGAGCAATTCACAAAGTATTTTAGGTCTGAAAGTAGCACCTAAGTCTAGGAGAGCTTAAAAGTCCTCGAGAGGACTCCTAACTCAGTAAGACCTATTCACAAAGAATCGGAAAATGGCTGCGAGACGAAATGTTTTGGAGACAATGGAAGACTGTGAATTGATCAAGAGATATAGGCTAAATCGTGAGGGTATAAAACTTGTTGTGGAATTAGTGCGGGATGCAATAACATCCCCGACTAACAGGAATAACCCGATTAGTCCGGAAATAAAATGTTTGGCAACACTACGATATTTAGCAACTGGGAAAATGCAACTTTGCAATGCCGACGATTTAGGAATATCGCAACCATCAGTCAGCCGTAAACCAAACCATCAACGCCCTCTGTAGACCACATATCAATTCAATTCAATTCAAACTTTATTAAGGACACATCTGTGAAAGGTCCATAACACCAACACAACACAATACAATAATAATTAAATAATAAAAATAGAATAAAAAATACATACACATATACAGTATATATACATGTACATACATATATGTAAATACACATATACACACACACACACAAACACACACACACGATTCCACAATGATCCTATATTTACATACAGGCTAGAAGAGCTGACAGAGCTCAGTTCAAAGTTGGTTAAGGCTGAAATAATACCATTAATATCATCCAACAGTTTATCCGGTTTCCTTTGGACAATCAACAACTACACAGGATCAAAGCCAACTTCATATCATGCAGGTATGCCGGTGTGGTCGGCGCTATTGACGGGACGCACATAATAATAATTGCGCCATCAAAAGATGAGGACGTGTTCGTCAATAGAAAGAAAGTACATTCCATCAACACGCAGATTGCTTTTGATGCAACTTTTAACATTATTGATGTTGTTGCAAAGTGGCCCATGATCCGCGTATTTTAATGGGGAGCGGTCTGAGGCGTGACGTGGCTCTTGACACCCTCTCAGTCCACAACCGGGAGCACAGTTAAAGTATAACATGCAGTGGCGTTTCTACATGTAAAAAACCGGTGGGGCTAGGCACTTTTTTTTTTTTTTAAATGACGTACCAGTGTCCGTGACGCCACCCGTTTGTTTTCACAGTCGTGGCAATCTTTGTGGAGGTTGACTCCGCCTGTTCCCGGCTATCCTGCACAACACAGGACTGTATGTAAAATCTAGTTCAACATCTGACCTGTGGAAGGCAGTAATACGCTAAACGGCTCTAAACCTATCAGTAAACCAAGCCAATGTGGAGGGGGTATTAGAATATATTCAAACAAATTACGGGGCATTTTAAATTTGTTTGAAATTCATTTTTTGAAAACGTTACAGCCCTAATATATTACAAATAAAATTGGTAATTTTCATAAAAAAGCAAAAGTATTTCAAAATAGAGATTGAGCTTTCTTCATTGGTCTAACTTACGTGTCAGTGTCCCACCATGCTGTTTGTAGCCCTGGCTTGGTGTGTCCCATTCTCTATTCAGCCCTCAGCTCCACCACAAGGAACTGTGGAAAGATAACCAGGACAGCAGGCAGGTACTGGGGCTCAACCATTACAAATAAAATATACTTTAACACTATTCAGTATGCTGGGCTTTTGGTTTTTGAACTAAGTGACTGTTATCCATGTATCATATATATTTAATTAATAAAGTACATTAGTGCAGCTTTTAATGTTTTATTGCTGACATCAAAACATTGCAATAATGAAAGTATAGTTTTTAAACTTTAAACTAAGCTTCCGCAAACCTAAAAAGACACTAGTGCAAACAGCTGTAAGAGCCACTATAAGAACCCAATATCATGTTACCATGGAGACCTCCCATAGGCCTAGGCAGTGTCCTGGAGGAGAAACCAAAGATAACAGCTGTGAAAGAAAAGATTCAGAATGGCCTGTCTTGGTTTAAAGCCCACTCACCACGACAAGGTGCAGGCCAGGAGTGGGGACATATAAGACGGGACAAACATAAACAGACACAACATTGACAAGAACAACGCTTAACTGTCACTGTGTTACGGCAGAAGGTATCGCAGCACAACCACCATCTGTGATTTACAGGAGACATCCGTTGTCTCGTCGGCCTGTACAGCAACACATGATGTCTCGTCCACTTGTTCGGCTGTCCCTGTCCACTTCATACATGCAGTCTAATAGTTGGTCCTGTATGGTGATGTCCCTTTGAATACGGGCTGAGCGTCATAGTGCCGCTGAAGCCGAGCATCGCCCTCACACACAGTCTCAAAAATACAACGGAATATCCCCGGATTCAGACCGCCGACTCGTCGTGACCCCGCAGTGCTGTCTCACATTTCCCACACAGTTTAATACAAGTGATGATCCGACCGAGTACATACCTGTTTTCGTTTGCGTACCTCCGACATGCTTGTTAGCAACTTCTCACACGGCGCACACGTGAGGACGAAGTCACTCGAGTCATGACTCATCACGCCGCGCCGCACACTACAGCCAATAGCTGCGAACAATGAAATGACGCTGTAGCGGAACGAACCATATATGTCCATACAGTGCCGGTGGGGATAGCCCTACCATAGGAAAAATATTTTTCTCCGTCCACTTCAACGGAGAACATGCTGAGCATGCGCAGTTCAATTTTTCAAGTCCCAATACACACTACCATTAGACAGGTGGGGCTAGCTCCACTTAAAGCCATTTCTAGCCCCACCAGCCCCCCTCAGGCTGAAGAAGCAAGCTAGGGTCGACTAAAAATGAACTAAAAGCGCCAAACATATTATTTTACAGTACTTTATGGGGAGATTTTTTTGAAATATATATATTTTAAAAAAAAAGTATATATAATTTTTAATTTTTTTTTAATTTTTTTAATTTTTTTTTTTTTTTTAATTTTTTTTTTTTTCTTGTGAGAGAAGGTGGGGCTCTGCCCCACCTGCCCCTAATGACCAGTCGCCACTGATAACATGTAAGTGATTGCGCTTAGTCCTATGCGTAAAAAACATTGTATTAGCTCTGTCGTCTTTTATTTGTTGAATCCATATTTATTATTGTTTACTGTTTTCCTCCATATATGTTAGAGCACACAAAAATACACGAAATGTTGTGGAGAGAGGAATTGGGCAGATGAAACGTCGATTTCATGTCCTACACAGCGAAATACGCCTCAGAGAGGGCAAGTACAGTGATCACTGTATGCGCCATTCTCCACAACCGGTATGGGCTGTTATTTAAAGTGTTGAATTGCTGGAGATATGCTCATTGGATAATAGTTTGCAGGGTGCTTTTCATTGCCTCCTTGATGTAATGCAATTTACGTATTTTTATTGTTTGCTTTTTCTCTCTCTCTTTAACGTGCATATAGGCTACAACGTCATTATCGTGGTCTGCACAAACTTGTCTGTGTGTATTCTGCTAACTGCACTGTCCATAACTATTTGATAGGAATTTCTAGCCTAGGCTATTTCCTTGCTTTTCGGTGATTTAGTGGGCTCCTTTGTGGGATGTTACGGATGAGTTTCACAGAGACCGCTCTGAACAACCAATCACCGTACTCACCGCTTCTAAACTCGTGCACAAGAATCGACGTAATCCATAGCAACGGCGCGTCACTCTTAGTTCACTCTTAGTGATTTATCCTTAGTATGAGTAGGTCTCAGCGGCTTTGTGAATAACTTTTAAGAAAAAACTCCTACGTAAAATGTTTTAGCGCGAGTTAGGAGCACTCCTAGCGGTAAGATAAAATGCTTTGTGAATACGGCCCCTGATCTAAAAGGAGCTATAGATGTGAAATAATTCCTGAATGTTAACAAAGGCACAGAACATACATGCTAGTTGGCCGTTGGCTGTAGTCTTTGTGGTGTGTTCAATTGTGTGTGCAACTTTTTGCCATATTTGATGAGTTATTCAGCTTTGGAGTGGTTGAAGTCAGCATTCTTTCCCCATCGGCTTATATTATAAAAAATAACTTGTGCTTGTGAGCACCTGCAACAGTAATATGTTTAAATTGACACTGTGATGTAATTTTTTGAGCTATCAACACTAAACTTTCCACATGACCTAAGGGGGATGTCCTTAACGTGCCTACCAGGTTTTAAGTCCCTAGGCTACTCTGAAGTGGACTTGCGATTGATTGAATAATGCCGGCTCAATTGCATAATCATATTTGCGCATAACTTGGCCATTTTTAACTGAATCCAAAAAACTAAAAGTACCTTTTGGTCAGGACCTTCTAATGAACATGTGTACCAAATGTAGTGTCATTTGGATTCATGGTTAATTTACAAGGTTTTCTCAATGTTTTTCGAAAACTTTCAACGTACAGAGAAATGTCAAATAACGCCTCGATACCAAATTTGTTACATTTGTTTAGGTTTGACCGCGAATAATAGCACCCCCTGTGGTCGAAGCGGTACCAACATTTTTGTGTGCCAATGTGCCACTATGAAAAAAGGTGCACACTACACTGATATATCCCTGACTTTTTGGCATTGGTTTGGTGTTGATCCCTCAAAAACTGTAGGAGGAAATAGTTATAAAAAGAAACATGATAACAATAGTGTGGATTGCTTTGCAACCACACTACCGAGAAAATCAACATTGGTATTATGAATAATTAAACAATCCATGCATATTATATTTCTGTGCACATTGTTAGTTGCTCTCCCAATGACTGAAAACATTGATAAAAGCTAAGTGTTGCATTTTTTCAAGTGAAATTGCTATATTCTGGGCGTTTGTCACCAGGTGAATGTGCGCTTGGACCAGACGGTGGCGGAGCTGAAGAAGCAGCTGAAGGAGGTGGTCCAGCTGCCCACCACTCACATGAGGGTCTACTACATCGACAAGGATGTGTGCAGCGCATTCGGCCCCGAGGAGATGAAGTACAGCACACGGGCGCTGCACTCCTACAGCATCCGCGACGGTGACGAGATCCTGGTGGTTCCCAAGACCAAGTGAGCCACATGTTGAAACCCTCACCCCCAAGAACCAGGTCTCCATGTCTCTGCACGGTTGCATTAAAAAAAAAAAAGAAAAAAAAAAGAGAAAAAGACAGACTGATTGATTAACTGGTTAACTTGCTGAATGGTTAAGAAATGTTAAGAAAGGCACAGATAGAATGGGATTGGCAGCAAATACACATTGAAGCTGAGGCAAATAATGCAGGAAACATATCCAAAATGGAAGGCGGGCTGGTGGACTGCTGAATTAGTAGATCCACCAATCCGGAGATAAGGAGTTCCTATTACATAATTTCCTCTCTAGACTTTTTCAAAATCACAATCTTAAACATCAAGGGAATTTTTCTGTGACAAATGGGGACCAGGCTACAAGTCAGGAGCAGCAACCAGGAAGGCTGAAGCAGATGGCCGTGGGACACTGGTGTACCAGCAAAGCTCAGCTCTGTCCAAGCAAGTCTCTTAGTACACGGCTTATAGCATCGCACCTCCATGGGCAGGCATCCAAGACCACCAGCTAGCCCATCTGTCACCAAACCCTACTCCAGTTAGTTGCCAGGCTATATTACTGGACGGTCACCCACAGAACCGAACATATATTTATTAAAGAACTATGGTTGTTTGTTTTTTCCATTTTTTAAATCTGCACTTTTAAGTGCAATGAAATATTATCAGGAAGAGCAGCGTGTCTTAATTCTGACAAAGATGCAGTGTTAATGTGTGACATTGCATCATCACACACACACACACACACACACACACACACAACTATACGCACGACGACCACTTGTGCTGTACACACAAACACACCACCACAGCTGATTGTGTTGCGTCCTATTCTGTCCCTGCTCCAGCCATCTCAGTCTGGGTTCCTTCATCTCTTTCCTTAATGACATTCAAGTCATTAAGGATGTTAAGTTTAATTTCTATACATTATACATATACATCTCATTTATATAGATGGAGTATTATCAGTACTCGAGTTGTAAAAAAAATCAGGGGGGATGGCAGGGGGGTTTGTAGACATAAACGTCTACTGGGGCATCCGAACGACGACCGCCGGGGGGGGGGGGGGGGGGGGGGGGGGGCGATGCGATCGTGACACGCACCAAACCAACGACCGATGGGGGGGGGGGGGGGGGCGCGGTCATTGTGCTGATGACAGCGCATATGGTGGGAGACGGTGTACCCTTTTGATTATTGTTCAAGCATAAACATAATTATTATATTATATTACATTGTAAATGAACATGAATCAGTCAAGTCCATTTTAATTCAAGTGCAAGAACAAATGGATTAAACAAATGTACCACTTACAAAATCTGAAAATAATACATATAATACAAATACTTAGCACCACCTGACATTTCTTAAACTTGAGGTGGCCAAACAAAAGACAAAAAAGGGGAAGCTGGCACCAGCACCTGCGCTGCTATGTCGCTGATTGACTTGACGTCAATTTAAAACAAATCGTCGTGTCATTATATGTGCACGTTCCCCTCGTCCACGGTATTTTAGCCTATTCAATATTCGCAAAAACTAAATGTTGAAATAGTGGTAATATTTCCACATTCATTGATAAAATAACAGGGGATGGGAAGGGGGATGGCCGTTTTAGAAGGGGGGACGATCTTTATTTCAAAGGGGGATGCCATCCCACCTCATCCCCACTCAACTTGAGTGCTGAGTATTATAATTATGAATAATTAAACAATCCATTTAACAGAAGGTGCTGGATGGGCAGACACCTTTTGATTAGATATTGGACAACAATATTATCATACAACAGAAACATAGGGACAAGCAGAATACATAGACAAACTGTCCTCACATATTAGATCGGGACCTGATGTAAGTTCTGTTAACTGGAATCTTATTATGATTTTATTTTTTATTTTTTTAATGGTGGCCAATTTAATACATATTACAATAATAGGGGAGTAACAGATCGTTCCATTATTCTTCATGTATGGAATATTGTAGCCATGCTAATGTAATCACTTAATATAAATCATGTATTTATTTTAGACTACCTTTCAGTGTTCACAATAGTCTAGTAGGCCATAGTGAACCCATCGTGTCGTTATCTTGCTTTACTATTCTTGTTTATGTTTACATGTTTTGAATGCAATGCCTATCAAACAGAGAAGGGCATTTTAATTTTGACTTAATCCCTTTCCGGCCCTACAGAGCTACAAGACTATCACTAGATGCAAATGTGTTATCTTCACTAAAGTGACGTTCATTGATCATTGTCCTGGGATAAATGTGTCATCACTTCTTTGTACGTTCACTTGGTATGAAAGGAAAGATGTCCCATGGCATATTCTTTTCAGACGATGAAAAAGTTGGCACAAACCACAAATTGACCAATTTAAGCATACATTCAAATGTCCACATTTTTGAACGTATGCTTCTGTTTGATATTGGTCATTGGCTTGGCAACTTTGTTGTTGTTGGATTTAATTACAGCATACAGTATTTGTGTATGTGTTCTTTCAGCAAAGAGCTATCCATACAGCAAGGGATTTTGTTCTTTTAGTGGTGTCAATGTACATTGCTGGTGGTGGCTGCACACTGCGAAAAGTGAATATTATGCCCCCCCCAGTTAGTTTGTAGTGACACGATTAAGTTGCAGACATAGTAACACACGCATGCACAAGAAGGTATTTATGTGGTATCATGACACCATAATCTGCTCAAACATATTACAATAGGTGCAATAGATTATTTAGGGTGGATGACTTTACAGATCACACACGGGTTTGTGTGTGTATTTGTGTTAGAGATTAAAGTATGTGCTGTGATTAAAGTATGTACATGACAACATCCATCACCTTCATTCACACAAAGCTCTTTGAAAAGGTGTTTGGCGCGTCTACCGTAATTGTCTCTAGATCCCAGCTCTTATTTATTTAGCGATTTATTGACCAGGATTTACTGGATATTGTATTAATTCAATTGTATGTATTTAATTTGACTGGATTAGAAACATTTAATAATGTATTTATGTAATATGTTTATGTTATTCCTTTCATATTATGCTATGATTGCCCTGTTATTTATTGCTATTGTGTGCTAGTATCCAACCTGGTAAAATACTAGAACATAATTCAGTGCTTAAAGATTATTATCATATAGAGCCATTATTTTACCCACAATGCCCCTTTGCACTCCTCAAATTAATTAAAGAAATGCTCATGAAATGTAGATGATATAATGCATTATCTGTGTGATTTAAATCTTAGAGGCCAGGGGGAATCTTGAATACCACATACAACTTAAAAAGCTTTTCAGGTTTCTAGATTTCTATTTTGATTGCACAATAACAGGCTTACCACATAAACATTGAACTTTATTTAAGCCTGTATAAATGACTGCTTCCAGCTCAAGGCATTTGATTTAGTTTTGATTTCAATATTAATGTGTTTCCATGAATACTTGAGTAAAATACCTTGCTTCCTCACATAGCCCCGCCTACTAATAGTACCTCACTGGGGTGCAGTTGCATATATTTAATGCTCTATTTGCTGCTGACAGTGTCTGGTAGTGCTGCCTTTTTAACTTAAAGTGCCCCTTTTTGAGTCTGAGCACTAGACCCATTCCCCATAGGTCCTATTCATCAGTATTTTCAGCTAATCAATTCACTCAGCTAAACTACATCACTACATTGGTGTGCATCTGGAAATGTATTCATAATTGCCTTTGCAGGAGCATCGCTTCTCATGCAGAGGTAACATGCATCATACAATGTTAATAAAATCGCAGTCTCCTTATATTGTGCGTGCAATTCTTTCATCACAACGCTGTATGCATTCACTAGGACAACTAATTTACTAACTTAAATATCTATAGGTAAAAACATGTATATTAGAAATAGAACCACTGAAAAAGTGTGAGAAGTGTAATGTAATCCTTGTCATTTAGGGAAGGTTTTTTTCATAGTGGGTGTCTCAGTGCTCATGGGTCACTTTTCTACTAAGGGTTAATTAATAGAATATGCATGTATTAATATTGTTGAAATATGTGCTTTTTGTACACCTAAAACTATTGGCACAATGACTTACATTTCGTCACCATCCTCGTGGAGCTTAATACTCCAACTAACCTCAAAGGTCTTCGCTGACTCAACACGACATATACGTTTCTCCCATTTGCGTTTTAGGTGATGTTTACGTTCGTCACCAAGGTGACGGCGATAGGGGGCGGACCCCTCGTGACGTTAACAGAGCCGACTCGACCAATCAGAGACGTGTTCTTTCCCTGCTCTGACGTCACGTTTAAAGGGAAAATAACCGTTACCCGGTCGCTGAAAAGTCCAGAACTGCAAATGGAGCGGACGGCAGGACGGTACCGCCGCGTTACCACGTATGTTTAGTGTCTCTCTCCGACGGTTTCGTGATTGCACATCGCGGCTGGTCATGCCGTAGTGCGAATAAGCACTACAAGGTGAACATAAAACCCAGTTTTAGGGAGGGTTGCTGCCCGACCGAGAGCTCCTGGTCTCATCGGGATGGTCTCCAACTGTGTAGGGTGAGTACATGCAGTTTACCGCTCGCTCATCGCTTATCTTGTTGGTCACTTAAGTTAGCTAACTGAATCGTTAACCGATAGTTGTTGGGGGCCTATAGTTACCTCTTCGAAACTAGACGAAAGCTTTAACTTAATACTTTGCGACGTAAAAGTAAGGAGCTGCTCGGGGGTAGCCGCGGTGTGTGCATGGTGCACCGTCCTCCTCCCCCCCCCCCCCGCCTCGCGCTGGGACCGAGAGCTTACCTGGTCACGTGGTGACATGTGTATGTCCCTTATGTACTGCATGGACATGCTTTTAATGGTTATTTTCTTCCTGAAGCAATGTTTTGAAGGAATATACACAACAGCCAATGGAGTCTATTCTCTTTAATATAGTTGGTTTGTTCTTCTAGGTACCCGCTTGAGTGAGTATAGCCTAGTAGTAGTAGTAGTATGTGTGTGTGTGTGTGTGTGTGTGTGTGTGTGTGTGTGTGTGTGTGTGTACAGAACTGGCCTTCATTGGCTGTAGTTTGCAGCAAGTGTCATTCCATCTCTCCCACCAGGACTCTTGTAATGTTATCCCCTTGCCCTGAGACCTACTCTAATTTGTTCCACTGTAATACCCACCATAGTCAAGTCTTACACCAATCCTTGTTACTTTAAGGACAATAGGACCTGATTAGGAAATATGTATTAGTATTTCTCTTCATTAATTATACATCTGTAAGCCCAGAATGCAGCCTATACGATTTTTTTTTGGATCAATAGTTGCAACCATCTAATTAGCCAAGTGGAGATCCTTACTTATAATATCACTACACAAACAAAAGAAATGCTGTTATTTTTTCTTGGTTTGCAGTATGTGGCTGGCTCCTGGCCACGGCATGGACTATAAAAAGCTGTGACACTAGCCAAACTGGAATGCCACCGAGTGTTAAGGGGCTTGCAGAGGTCATCGGAGTCTGCTATATTTACCGTCTCTTGTAACTTGATCTGTGGCATGCTGGATGGTCGATGATACTGTCCCAGCTATAGTTCCAACCAGGCTCCTTTCACCACAGCAGCCGCCCAAACTGTTCCCTTTGCTCTCTCTCACTCTCTATTGGCCCTGCGATCAACACTGTTACAAGGGTGAGCGCCTTCCTTACCCAACGAGTATGGCTTCATCGCCCTTTGGTTTGTTCTTCTAGGTACCCGCTTGTGTGTGTGTGTGTGTGTGTGTGTATTATTCTTTGACTTTGTTTGCTCAGCTGTCTCACTTGCTGGGAACCACACTACACCTTCCCAGAAACATATTCTAATGGTGGTACAACATAATGCTACAGCAGCAGTATGAGTGAATGAGTGAATTCTAGTCAGTGGTGTTTGGGGGCAGCAAGTCGCTAACATTGAAAACAGGTGTTGTGGTGTTGGCAAGGTGTTGCCTGAACAAGTAGGTAATGACTCCTCTCTTTTAGCCAAGCCCGCAACTTTTTCCGGATTTGATCATACGAGCTGAAGGATGCATCATCCATTTTTAATGATGGGACATGAAATCCAGAGCACTTGTTGACCGATGGCCGGTATGCTCACTTGGCCTTGTTGACGTTGCCTGTTGTCTGCCGTAAAGAGAAAGACTACTTTTTCAATAGATTGGTTCATTCTCATTCATCTCATCCGGTGAGCCATGTTTATTTATTTTGATTTTTTGGAGGGGCAGGTAAGTTTAATGTACGCACTTTCTATCCCTTCATCCTCGAGTGATGTAGTGCGAATGCAGTGTGTTCAGATCACAGCGAATCTCAAACAGAGTCTCTCAAGTCGGTCTAGGTCAGTGGAAATAGGATCCCGCTCTATCGTCAAGATATACGAGCCATTCCTTACCAGGGCCAGGGACATTCTTGCCCTTGGCCTATCTGATGCATGCTAAGAGCATTTTTAACTTGTAATGTAGATTTTCTGAATTTCAAATGGATCAAATGTAGATACCTGTTTTTTTTGTTTTTCAGGAGTGATCAGTGACCAGACCTGTGTGTGTGTGTGTGTGTGTGTGTGTGTGTGTGTGTGTGTGTAATACTCTGGGGTAGCAGCGGTACAATGCATTGCCCAGACTCCATTGCTATCTGCAGGGACTGACACACACAGCTACACCTACAGCAGGTAAGAGCTATATGCACAGTGCTGTGTATGCACCACACACCACGCACAACACCCTTGCTTATGTGCACACATGAGTGCCCACATATGTACACACGCACGCCTGCACACACACACACACACACACACACACACACACACACACACACACACACACACACACACACTTGCATACCTTCCCCTGAGGGGGATACAGTCGTCTCCTTGCGTCTTGATCACACATAATCCATAATTCATATCCTGCTGGAAATATTGATGTAGTGGGTCCCATGGAAAGCTCACGTGGCTCCAAAACGCAATAATATATATATCATATCCGAGCATAGCAAAGATGGTTGGTGTCGGTTTTTAGGAAGACTCATAATACATACTCTCATTATTAGACCATTCACCCATTATTATTGAGTCTGTTTCATAAATGACTCAAATTGGTGAATATTTTACTGCACATTTTGAACCACTGTTTTATAGATCTTTAAAGGATTACATTATTTTTTTTATTGTGCTTCTAATAGTCTAATTATTGGCATCTAGTCCAGACGATGAGGTCAATGGTTAGGATTTATTCCACTGACTCTAACTTCATCCTCTATTACATAGTATACTATACTATATTCCTTTTCCCACCTCTTCCCCCATATTCTTTTGAAATGCTCCAGTATTGGCAAGCATGCTTCAGCCGACACTATAAGCACAGCCTACTATCAGTGCTAACATCTAGGGAAGTGGTCCCCTACCTTTTTGGCTAAGGCACACCAGGGTCCCAACCATTCATTCATGCACACAAACTTAAAGTTAAAGTGCATGATCATAAGAAATGTCATACACATTATTACCAGGATATTATATATACTAGGTTATTAGCAATTTTTGCAATATTTCACACAGCAGTCAAAAAATAATCACATGGATACAGGTTCATACAAATCTGACAGGCAGTAACATTTTTAATATGTATTGAAATGGAGGGAGAACCTGCATTGCAATACAATTAACCATTAACAATGAATCAATAAAGTGAATCATAAATTCCAATTATATTAGTAACCTATGTCAGGATTATGTATTAAATCCCACACTATTTCATAATACACCTAGTCTTGCCCTGGCACACTGGTCTGATCTAGGAGATGTTAGCTGGGATGTTAGCTGGCCCAAAGTGTGATAAACTTCGGTCTAAGTCTGCCTACATATATTTACTTTACCTTTGCCTTTATGTTTCTAGGCATCTGCTAGCACTAGCAACAAAGCAAAAGCTGATGGGCAGTTTTTAAATATTAATGATCTATAATTTAGCAAATGGTGAGCTCAATGAATAAAGAATCTTGCCACTTAACTGCCCATACTGTGGCATCAATATCAGTATCGTGTCCATTCTTTGCGAGGTCACAGTTGAGTCACCAGCAGATGTTGGTTATGATACTCCCCCTCCTTTCTATTCCCTTCATATTGTTACATTTTGGTTTATACAGTATAATAATAATATTTGCAGTTAAATACAGTGTGAAATGGCATTCAGAGCATATCTGAATGCCGTTATTTGACCCATTTTCAAAATGAACAAGTAGGCCTAAATAACGTGTAGTGAATAACGTGCGAGCTAACTTTGTGTTTGCCTGAGGAAGGCTTTCTATGGAAGAGGACAGAAGCATGATATTGGTTTGAACTGTTAAGCCTGCTAGAAGTAGAGAAGGTTATGTTTATTAGATTTAAATGCATTAGATTCTTCTAGATTTTTGGCATACTTATCCCATAGGTGATTAATAATGGATATGACTGTGAAAAAGTAAATTAACTCCACACAGTCATAGTCTTGCCATGTATCTTAGGCTACATCTACAATACACTAGAAAACAATATCCGTCCAGGCGCTTTAGCACCATTTTAGAAACAACCATACTGTATGCCTGAAAACGCTTATCAAGTGACCATTCACGTACACTGGGCATATGCGTCCTGGTGTGAACAGGAAGCAAATTGTCTACTTAGTGGATGTTTGCCTAGTTGCAGAAAATACTATTGAGGAAGAACAGCAATGGCGAAAAGTACGATTTATTTGCTTGGACTGACGACGAGGTGGAACTGTTACTGAAAGTAATACATGAGTACAAGGTGGTCAAGGCGGCAGAAAATGTAAATTGGGAGTCCCTTCCGGAAAATGGTCACGTGATAGGGGCATGACGAATCAGGGAAGGACACGTTGTGACTGATAAGACCCAATCAGGAAGTGAATGTTGATGTCTGCGTCATCATTCTCAAAAGTCTCAGTTTCAGCCCATCCAGACTAAAACGCAATACCAGAGTTTTCAAACCTAAACAGTGTCAGCAGCATTTTCAAAAGTCTCCGTTTTAGGGGTTCTAAAACGCTGGAGTAGTGTGGACGCTACGCGTAAATATAGCAAAGATGCGCTATAAAACAATAACATATTAGTGCGGATGTAGCCTTAGTAACATGCAAACTCTTATGCTAACTCTGGCACACAGTGCCTTTAAGCCTAATGAATGATACAAAATGTATTGATTACTCACTCCTCATATCAACCTGGAATGCCAGACAAAACATGATAAATAGCAGAGCGCCCAAAAGGAAGCAAAAATAAATAAATACATTTGACAGATGATTAAAATCGAACAATAAAATAACCAAATTGTAAAGCTTGGAAAACAAGAATACTAGAATACAAGCTTTGGTAGTCTGTTATACCTGTATATACACAAGTGTATGTATATATCCTCCAGGTAATGGAACAACAGCTTGAGCCAAACTAGCCATAAGCCATGAGACCATCCTGATCTCACAAGTTCACATTCTGTTTCTCTGCAGATTCGTCTGGCCTTGATCCCGTTGAAAGCCTTTTCCAAAAAGCTTAAAATGATAGGACCAATCAGCGCTTGGAGAAGGGAGTTTCAGTTCATGACAAACAAGGAGCACCACTGCCAAATAAAAAAATAATAAAATAGCGGCACCCAAGGAAAGTGTAGCAATCTACGGAGCAATGAAACCTGTTTTTATCTGAAGTAGATTGATTAACAATGTTGGCAGAATATGTTTTGGAATATTGAATTACTTTCAACCGGATTTGGCCAAACAGAGGTGTGTCACTGTGAACTGTGTCACTCTGTTTGGCTGGAGTTTTTTTTAACAATGTAAGGCCGAATATGTGGCCGCATTTGGAAATCAAATTCTGCCCAGCCATGGCCAGACTTATATGCATTGCAAAACGCAAACGTGAATATCAGGATGATCTCACGAGGCTAATGAAGCCACATTAGAAGAAGTAGACTTGGCTATTAAAACGAAGCTCTAGTTCTTCCATAGAAGTTGGAGTCTTTCCCGTTCCTATAATCAAAGTGTTTCTTGGATCCAGAATTAGAAGAACTGCATCTCAAGGCACTACTTCATGGGCTTCCACTGTTACAGAGCTGGCAGGAAAGGCAGGGAGAGGGGGGGGGGGGGGGGGGCGTCAGTGTGGGTCCCTCTCACAGGCACCAGGGCTGTTTTTATCTGCTCACATTTCAGGCAGTGTGTATATATATATATATATATATATATAGAGAGAGAGAGAGAGAGAGAGAGAGAGAGAGAGAGAGAGAGAGAGAGAGAGAGAGAGAGAGAGAGAGAGAGAGAGAGAGAGAGAGAGAGAGTACTTGTACCTTCTCCAAAGAAAGGACAGAATTAAAATGATACGAACAACCTGAATTGAATCTACAGATCCACTGCCTTACAGCTTGTTTTTTCTTGTTAACCAAATGGCCAATTTAGCTGTTCTTGAAATGTAATTAATTATTTTGTGGACAAGCTTTCTTTTGAGTATTTTGGGCCCAAAACGAATAAATCATAAGAAAAACATTGCCCAAGTCACAGGAACCATGACCCCAACACCATGAAAACAGCCCTTTGGCCCTTATCCAATGCTTGGATATAGGTGTGCTACATGTAGCTATTAACCCATGCACTATCCACTGTCCATTTTTCAATGGGTGGCATTTACTGGGGCCACCAGCCACTTTCTTCTCTACATCTTCCCAGTTTTGTTTTTTAAATTCCTCTGTGCCCAAACCCCCCCCCCCCCCCCCCCCCCCAGGAATTTCATTCCCCTCTTCCCCATTGTTCATTTCCAGGCAATCTGGGAACTGCCCCCTCTCCCCATGGTCCAATAAGCAAGGCCTCACTCTCACCCCAGTTTACTTAGCTGAGGAGGCCTTTTAAGTCCCAAGCTAGCTTCCACTACCCTGAAATCTTGCTGCGTTTTGATAAAAAATATGATGTCATCTGCACAAGCAGTTATTTTAAAAGGGGGGCTGTGCTGCAGCCCCGTTAGTGAGAGCCCCATTACCCTGCTTCTTAAATGAACTAAAAGCGGTTTGATAGCTAGGCTTTAGAGCATTCCTGATAGTGGGAAACCCTGTCAAATTCCCTGTTTCACTGACACTGGTCTGCTCAGTCCTCCCCCACCTGAACCAGACAAGATGATCCACATGCAAGGGTAAAACCCATGATATAAAAACTTCTCCAAAACAAAATGCCCTTAGCGTGGATCCACTCTGTCAAAAGCTTTGTCTTGATCAAGGGACAGAATACCAACGTCTGTGTTCTAGAGTTCACACAGATCTATAGTATCCCAAACAAGAAAAACATTATCTATGATCATCATAGATCATAGATACTGTGTTCTGTCAGGAACACAGTATGTTTGGTCCATATGGATAATCAAACCCAGAACCACTTCAGCCGGTTGGATACAACTTTTGAAAGTATCTTATAATCCACACAGAGCATGGCAACAGGCCTCCAGTTCTTGATTTGTGCCAAATCTCCTTTTTCTGGAAAGAGTAATAAAACCACCCTTCAACACAAGGTTGGAAGTGAGCCCTACCGATGGGACTTAAGGAGAACTCCATGTAGGTCGGGTCTGGTTAGCTCCCAGAAATGTTCTGCTGAGAGATCATCAATGAGTGTCGGTGTGTGATCTAAACCAGCCTTTTTCATTGATGTCAGTTGCGGCAGGTCAGTGTGCTGCAGCAGAGTTGCAGTACACTATGGATTACTGTCACCTTCCCGATCGAGGTCCGTATAAAAACTAGGGATGTCCGATATTGGCTTTTTTACCGATAACCGATAACCGTTATTGTTCAACTCTTAATTTCCGATACCGATATCAACCGATACCGATATATGCGGCCACGTGAAAAAAAAGAAAAAAGAAAAAAAGGAGAGTGAACGGTGATTGTGAAATTGTTCTGCTTTACTGTTTACATTTATGTGAAACCTGAGAGTTTAAGTTTTGAAGAACACAGCCTGCTAAAGTAATAGTTCACAGTATGGTAATGTGTAAGTTATTTATTTCTATTGTGCATGCTTAACACAGGGACAGATCAGGGACAGGTCTTCCAGCAAAAGGGCAGAATAAACCCCTTAAGACCTGAAGAGACAAAGGTAGTCCACCCTTTGTTCTCAAAGAAAGGGAGATGTGGTATTATGGTATAATAGTGTAAGCAGTGCCTTTATTTTGAAGTGATGGGGGAGTTCCGGTCATGCGCACTAGCCGACTGCGGCGGTAGCGAGGTGTAAAAATAAACACAGACTCCAAATACGTCGTTGTACGAACCAGTTATTGAGAATAACTTGACAACCTCCACTTTACACTCATTGCAATAGGCTTTATGCCGAGCGGAAGTGTGGATTAATAAATAAAAACAAAACAGCGGTAAAAGCTAGCGTGTGTGTCCGGGAGAGGGCTGCTCTCCTCGGACACATTACTCTGAAGCCCCGGTGACGGTCTGGAAGGATTAATAAATAAAATAATGTGAGCGCGGTACAGCGGACCTGAACCGGTTGTGATGAGACTGTTTCGCAGAATGCGTTAGTATGTTGCGCTGACCCCTATTTTACTATTCAACGTAGAAACTTTGAAATAATTCCAAACCACCGACATAACTACAGCTACAACTAGCGTCTCACTACACGGCCGCACAGCCCAGGCTTGTTATTGAGACGGCGCGGCGCGTTTGATGATGTCATCAAACCACGTCCTCACTTGAAACATAACAGATGTCTGAAATTATTTCAAAATCGATTTCGGTATCGGTTAAAAAACCGATACCGATATTTTCCGATATTGATTTTTTATGCCAATATCGGCCGATAATATCGGTGGGCCGATAATATCGGACATCCCTAATAAAAACCCATGGCATGGCTCCTTATCTCCACTGAATCTGTTGTAACGGTTCCACCTGGAAGCTTTAAACAGTTCAATTGCTTTCTGGAAGATACCTTTCGAGGTTAAAAAAAGAAATATCTTGATGCATCAATGTCCCTGATGCATGTGACCAGTGTCCCCTCTCTTGCATTAAAAAGCTTAATTCTCTCCTTTTCTCCTGGAGAAGCTGATGTTCAATTTCTGTTATGCAGTCTTCAAGCTCCTGTACTGTAGCTTTAATGCTAGCTCTAGAGAAAGAGGCATATTGCTGGCAAAATACCCTAATCTGTGCCTTACCAGCAGCCCACCAACTACTCTTTGACACAACATCTTTTCTTAATCTCCACTGTATCCAAAACCACTCAAACCTAAGAGTAACTTATATTTAAAGTGCCAATGAGACCTACGTTTAACTGGGGAAAAACATAAATCAATGGTGGTAAGGTGGTGGTCTGTGAAATCCACCAGGCTAATACTGCTCCTAGCTAGCTTAGATCCATCACCCTGTGCAGCATAAAACCTGTCTAAACGTGTACCGCTGACCCTACTGTCCAACACCTTAACCCATGTGTACTGCCAACAGATGCTTAACTCTCCAGGCCTCTACAAGATCTAGTTGAGTGTGTAGCCTCCTTAAACAAGCAGTTGATTGCAGGTGGGGTTCCTCAGTCGTCCATAGTAAACTCCAATGTGCAGTTCCAATCAGCCCTACAACTAGTGTTGTTTTCGTCAACGAAAATTATGACTAAATATTGTTGTCAACGAACCTTTATCACGTGACGAAAACGAGATGAGACGCAACGAAAATGGTGGTCATGTGACGAAAACTATAATCAAATTTATAATGCAATATTGTTGACGAATAAAAACGGGACTAAATGTGGTTTGAAAATAAAAACTCTACTAAAATATCTCTTCATTTTCGTTGACCAAAACGAGACAAAACGAAATGTTATAACGTTATTTCATTTCGCTTTTATTATTATTTTGAAATATTTCTGTTTCCTGAGTCTCGGGGCTGCATCAGCGCACTGCGAAGACGCAAGCGACGTCACTTCCTCAATCCCCACTCGCGGCAAGTTAAAGGCCTTTACACACTGGGCGCGTTTTTTTCCTGTGATTAATTCGCACGTAAATATAAGTTTTCTTTCTGTTGTTTTTGTCATGAGTACTTTCACACAGAACGCAAATATTACGCGGCGAAAAAGCACCGTCGTTTTCTTTTGGAAGGAGGTCGATTTTTCTGAGCTTTCACACAGCGAATAAAGAAATCAACCAATCACGTTACAATGTCAAGACAATGGCGGACCTGTTGATTGATTATGTTTCTCATCACCCTGTATTATCGGATAAAGGCGCTAGCGTCCCCAGAAGGACCTCAAACCGTCCCACTGACATCCTACAATATGTCCGTTCAGCTCCTGTTTTATTATATATTATATTATTATATTATTATTAGCGGAATTCTCATTCTCTTTCTCTACCTGTTAAAATGGGATGTACCCAAAATCTCCTCTTCTTGTGTGGAGTGAGGAGGGCTAGGACAAGATCATCATCACTGGATGATGTTGAATCCATCATGTCTCCTGGAGGATGAGCTGGTGCGAATCTTTCCCAAACTTGTATTGAACAAATGTCGCAACTGTCGCAGATTCGCATCGCAGCCGGTATGAATAGTTTTGATGTGAAATAGGCGAGTATTTTACATTTTCGTGTCGTTTATTCGTCACGCCCTGGTGTGTAAAGGCCTTAAAGCTCAAACAAAACCTGGCAGGTTAGCCATGTGTGTGTACTTCTTACATATTTGGTGGGTAAAATAAATATGTTGTAAATTCAAATCAGAGCGTCTTCCATGTCTGGAATTGAATGTTTTCTTGAGTCTATAAGGTAACAATAATATAATAATAAGATAACCTTGTTTGACTTGTGAAATGGGTGACTTAAAGAACATTTTGGTTTTGTCTATACTATACTAGGTACTTGTACTATATTTACTGGTTTAAATAGAATTGCATTACTAAAAAGAGACTAAAATACAATTTTCATTAACTAAAACTAGACTAAAATGTCATCAGTTTTCGTCGACTAAAACTAGACAAAAATAGTCATGGATAATTCTGACTAAAATAAGACTAAAATGCTCAGACTTTTAGTCGACTGAAACTTAACTAGACTAAAAAGAGTACAAACGTGACTAAAACTAATAAAGACTAAAATGACAGTTTGACACAAAGACTAGACTAAGACTAAAATGAAAACAGGCCGCCAAAAACAACACTACCTACAACAATGTGCTCTTGCTCCAATAATATTTAATGAGCCAAATGTTATTTTTTGCACAGAGAGATAAAAAAGAGGAAAGACAGAAACAGTAAAGAAACCATAGGTAAAGAGAGTAACAACAGAACATGATCATTTTATTTGCTTAATTTAGCATTCTTTGTATTCTTGGTTTTGCTGAATTTTCAAAGTTTACCTTGTCGCAGTGACATGTTTTTTAAGCTTAAACTGTATTTTTCATCTTATAGGTTGTGGGGTTGTGTTCCGAGGAAGGAGGCCGCCGACACAGGAATCGCTTTTAACTCACTTTATTTGTTTAGGTTTAGTTATCTTAATCTACCAAGCATGTGGGGGCAGTAAATGTAAATGCCACGCGCGTGGAGAGATCGTCCGCGCGTCCCTCTGGAGGTCTGCCTGAACGATTCTGATTCTAACCGGATGTTTCCGCCAGATGCCTCTGGGCAGGAGGCGTGGCCTCCATGACGCACAATGGCTAGCGTTAAGCGCCGCCCCCAGTATATTGTTTGCCGCCATCATGTGTTGAGGTGCAGTTACTACAACTTGTATATTTATTTCTACTCTTGTGGCTATGTGCAGCTGCTGATACATATGCTTATTATTAATCCGCAACAGTCCCTCCTTGGTCATCACTGATGACCATACTACAAATTAATAATGCTATGTATCATGTAAGGTCTAAAAATGGTGAGTATAAATTCAAGCGAAAAGAAAAACATCAACATCACCAATCGACTTAGTTCGGGAAAACCTCTTCTAGACAGTAGGAAAACCTGTCGCATCTCTAAATTGGATGGCATTCACCTTGGTGTGTCTCAAAGAATACATGGGCCATAGCCAACAGTAGACAAATTATCATCACATCATACAATCCATATGTCATACCATTATCACAGTATCCTGAGGACAGAAAGGCATAGTAGTTAATGCATTGTAATTTCCCCATATGAAATCCCTTCAAATACTTATATGCATGTATAACCAAAATCGAATACCTCCAGGTATAAGAACAGACATTACCGTGTTAGCAGCTCTGGCTAACACAGAAGAGACATTATCGTGTTAGCAGCATTAACCCTATATAGATCTAAAAAACGCCCTGTAGACTAGCATGCAATTGCTCAGATGGTTTCCATGCACGCAGGTTACTCAAAGATCATCACAGTGTTATCCCCCGTATCTGTAGCCAACCTCAAGTCTGACAGTTCATGAATTCAATGCCCATCTTGTGATCCATAGGCAAGGCCCACACGCCAAGGTTACCAACACGTACCCATGTGTGCCTTCCCCACGGATCCACTCCTCACCAGTAGTCAGAACATTTTAGCAGCATCAAAAAATTCATCCGTTTCATTATTAAAGCAATCATGGGACTACAGCATAACACATTCCGAACTTATAATGCATTGTATTGACAACCGTGAAGCATACTGTGTATTTAATAATTCAACATTCAAGTAAAACAGGTGCCATGTCCTCCTAGACACAGGTGCCGAACTCCAGGAAATCAGGTACCACAGCCTGATCAAGTCGGGGCGCTCCACTGTCCCCTGCACACTCTCGGGTACACCTGGTCACTTTTCTCCACCCTGGTTGGTGGTTCGTCCTTTGGCTCTGCACTCTGTTTCTCGGAAATGTTTCTTGAATGTCCCGTTTACTCTTTCCACCGTTTACTCTTTCCACCATTCCCAGTGAATGTAACTTAACCGCTGTTTGATGGGTTACTGCTGCACCACCCGGTGTTGGCGCTGTAGTTTTGACACGGCGGTGGAAAAAGCTAACAGGTTAAGGTGTTAAACACAGCATAACAGCATTAGGCGTTGGCGTAGTAATTCCCAATTTTCTATGTCAATAAACTATTTAGCTTATGCATTAGATCCTTTCCCAACAGATTGCTGAAGTATTTCCCAATGATTACTTTAACCTGGTCCTTGCAAATGTTCAAAGACCATATGTCTGACTTATGTAAATTCAACATTTAAACGAATAAAACAAAAAAACAAAAAATCTAAATGCACAATTACTCCCCCCTTGAAAATAAAATGCAAAACTATTCCCTCCTTGAAATAAAATATCCTTGCAAATAAGATACAAAAATATTCCCTCCTTGGAATAAAATACAAAAATAGTCCCTCCTTGAAGTAAAATACACTACTTATTCCCTCCTCGTGACTTTGAAAAAGTCACGTAAAATTAACACAAAGTTAAGCATGTTGCATTCATTCTTCCCGCTTGTATTGACCTTTATATATCGATGATATCATAAAGTATATGTACATGACAGTCTGGGTCCTAGTTTATCAAGCTTTTTGGCACAACTATTTTAGTCTTCTAGCGTTACCTTTAAATCTTATGCCCACATTATTTTATTTTACTTTTAGACTAGGTAAACTTATTCAATTGTTCTAATAAGGCCAAATTCATGAGCTAGTCTCACCCCACCGGAAAGAACTCTTCCCAGTTATCCTTTCAGCAGCTGAAGAGAGGTCTGTCCAGGTCGGGTTACCATCATCCAGTCGATAACCACCTCTAGGAGATGAAAAAAGAGTATCATGACGGTAGAGAAGATCTCACCCCCCATCAGGATTAAGCACTTCTCTGCAATCCAGTCACTGCCAATGCACAACAAATCATAATTATAGAGTGTTAACATCTTTCAACATCAATCGCTTGTGAATAATCAATCATTAAAAGAATCAAAAAGAAAATTGAAAATATAGAGTGTAAAAACACATCACATTCAGATAAGACCGTCAACCATGTTGCCTCCTAATATGAAACTTATCAACCGCTGGTAACAGGAATGTTCCTGCTGTTCATTTTGTGTATGGAGTCCATTTCAATGTCCAAATATGAGTTTGAGTCCATTTAGGGCAGGAACCCCAGATCAACTGTCCTCTCTCTAATGGACCCCCCTCCATTGTCCTGGGGGAAGAGAGACCAGAACCAACCAGTATCTTTGCAAAGAAAACATCGAACACAATACATCAAACAATATGTAGACAGTCGTTTCCATTATGGAATTATAGATCAGGTATGTCTTAATCCTATATGGTCTTAATGATCTTATATCGTTATTAATCTAAGTAGTTCGAACCATATGTGAGAGTTATATCAAAACAAACTTGCATACAATGGTGAGTCAAACAATAGGTAAATATGGTGAGTGAAGTTAAAATTGAATATATATGTAACCACACACAATCATTGAATAGTTTTGCTTACTAAAAATGGATATGGCTCAGATAAACCAACCTCAATTTCCTCATTGTCATCGCCCAAGTCACCTCTAATAATCAAATGGCACCTGTGTGTGTGTCCCAGGTGAAAACCCTCTGGTCCATCTAAGAATCATAACCTCAGCAATGGTCAGCATCATTGAGCAAAAACAAAACATCGTATATAAAAACAAGACAATGGACACCACATTATGGAGGTAAACTGAGCAACCCAAAAATTGACTGGATTAATTGTTACACCCCTACACTGTGTATCAGGTTATGACTCTACCACACTCCCATATCGTCGCTTGAGGCGGGAGCAAAGTCCCTGGACTGTTAGTCCCCAGCGCTTGTTGACCCCTGGACTACTGTGGACGAGTGGTAGAGGAGATAACTTCTGATTTAAATGAAACTATCAGTTAGGGCCGTATTATGCCCATCAACCATCTTATGCACAAAGACTCATGAGGGGGTACCAGGGGTTCGGGGCTTCATGTGACGTGACTGAGCTGTTGGTCTGCTATTTGTCCTATAAAGCACAAAACACTCATACAAACAGTTAAAAGTATAAAACAAATACACAAAGAAAACAAATAAACAGGAAACAAAACAAATAACAGACATATATACATAGTTGACCTGGGGCCGTATTCACAAAGGATCTTAGCGCTAAAAGTAGCTCCTAACTGGCGAATTTAGGAGAAACTCCTAAAAATAATGGGCGTGTCAGTCTTAAATTTAGGACTCCTAATTTTTTTCACTAAGAGCAATTCACAAAGTATTTTAGGCCTAAAAGTAACACCTAAGTCTAGGAGAGCCTAAAAGTCCTCGAGAGGACTCCTAACTCACTAAGACCTATTCACAAAGAATCGGAAAATGACTGCGAGACGAAATGTTTTGGAGACAGTGGAAGACTGTGAATTGATCAAGAGATATAGGCTAAATCGTGAGGGTATTAAAACTTGTTGTGGAATTAGTGCGGGATGCAATAACATCCCCGACTAACAGGAATAACTCGATTAGGAAATAAAATGTTTGGCAACACTACGATATTTAGCAACAGGGAAAATGCAAGTTTGCAATGCCGACGATTTAGGAATATCGCAACCATCAGTCAGCCATAAACCGAACCATCAACGCGCCTCTGTAGACCACATATCAATTCAATTAAATTCAAACTTTATTAAGGACACATCTCATGAAAGGTCCATAACACCAACACAACACAATAATAATAATAAAAATAGAATAAAAAATACACACACACACACACACACACACACACACACACACATATATATATATATATATATATATATATATATATATATATATATATATATATATATATATATATATATATATATATAAATACATATATAAATAAATGTAGCCTACATAGCCTATATGTAAATACACACACACACACACACACACACACACACACACAATTCCACAATGATCATATATTTACATACAGGCTAGAAGAGCTGACAGAGCTCAGTTCAAAGTTGGTTAAGGCTGAAATAATATTAATATCATCCAACAGTTTTCGGTTTCCTTTGGACAATCAACAACTACACAGGATCAAAGCCAACTTCATGGCAATTGCAGGTATGGCCGGTGTGGTCGGTGCTGTTGACGGGACGCACATACAAATAATTGCGCCATCAAAAGATGAGGACGTGTTCGTCATTAGAAAGAAAGTACATTCCATCAACACGCAGATTGCTTTTGATGCAACTTTTAACATTCTTGATGTTGCGAAGTGGCCTGCAGGGTCTACCCATGATCCGCGTATTTTAATGGGGAGCGGTCTGAGGCGTGAGGCGCCGTGTACCAGTTGGGTGTCTTGGGTGACAGTGGCTGTCCCTGCAAGACGTCTTGACACCCTATCTCAGTCCACAACCGGGAGCACAGTTAAAGTATAACATGCAAGTGATTACGCAGATTACGATTAGTCCTATGCGTAAAAAACATCGTATTAGCTCTTTGTCGCCTTTTATTTGTTGAATCCATATTTATTATTGTTTGCTGTGTTCCTCCATATATGTTAGGGCACACAAAAATACACGAAATCTTGTGGAGAGAGGATGTGATCACAGTGATCACTGTATGCGCCATTCTCCACAACCGGTATGGGCTTTTATTAAAAGTGTTGAATAGTGGAGATATGCTCATTGAATAATAGTTTGCAGGGTGCTTTTAATTGCCTCCTTGAATTAATGCAATTTACGTATTTTTATTGTTTATCTCTCTCTCTTTAACGTGCATATAGGCTACAACGTCATTATCGTGGTCTGCACAAACTTGTCATCATGCGTGTATTCTGCTAACTGCACTGTCCATAACTATTTGATAGGGATGTCTAGCCGAGGCTACTTCCTTGTTCTTCGGTGATTCAGTGGGCTCGTTTCCACAGAGACCGCCTGCTCTGAACAACCAATCACCGTACTGACCGCTTCCAAACTCGTGCACGAGAATCGACGTAATCCATAGCAACGGCGCGTCACTCTTAGTTCACTCTTAGTGATTTATCCTTAGTATGAGTAGGTCTCAGCGGCTTTGTGAATAACTTTTAAGAAAAAACTCCTACGTAAAATGTTTTAGCGCGAGTTAGGAGCACTCCTAGCGGTAAGATAAAATGCTTTGTGAATACGGCCCCTGATCTTTAACCGTCCTAATGTTCGCATCGCTTTCTTCATTATGTTTCATTATGTCTATTATTATTATTATTATTATTATTATTATTATTATTATTATCATTAACATCATTATTATTATTATCACTACTATTATAAGGTAAACCCCTACATAACTCTATAATGCCTCCCTCCTTTGTTAGATCTCCTTATCTAAATTACCTCCTGCGGCTTTATCTCTGCTCTGTCCCTCTCTCTCTAGACCACATTTCTCTCTTTACCTTCTTTAACTTTCTTTAACTTTCTTACACTTTCCCTTCTTCTATCCTTCTGTCTACTTCCCTCTGTCTTTCTAAATAAATCCTCCTGTTTTAAGAATTACCACTTACTGTCCCCATCTCATTGTGTCCTGTCCAACTTCCCTTTCCTCCTTTGTTAACCTTATAATTTCTTATCATTAATAAAAACAAAAAGAGATGTTCATGATCTTTCTTTGGAAGGGGCATGGAGGTCCCCTCCTTCTCTTAAGGTTAAAGGAAAGAATAAAACAAAGAGTTAATGTCAATTTTAACACCTTCCTATCACTGACAAGTTGATGCTTATGAATAATCAGTTTTTACACAACAACACTTTTTATCGCAGTAATGTAAAAACATCTGTTAACATAGTTATTTATAAATG